>ML994753.1:0-145401 GCA_010093925.1 Zopfia rhizophila CBS 207.26 | reverse complement strand
CCAGGTGCAACTAATCGACAACCAAGAACCCCAGGATCAGTGTACGCCACCCAGCTAAGTGTCTCCCAGGGCAAGAGGTCTGCCAAATTCCCTGACCCGCCTATTCTCGACGACGGCGTCAACCCGACCTTTAAGAACTGGAACAAGCAGATGAGAAACAAGCTCAGGCTCAATGCTGACTGGTATGAATGCAACGATCCGGACGCTATGGAGGCAGCGCGAGTGGCTTACATCCAGACCCGCATCGCCGGCAAAGCCAGCGATTTTCTTAACCCTTTCCTGGACGCCAGAGAAGACCGAGAAGAAGATGTTGCTGTGGAAGACGTGATACAGTACCTCTAGAGCGTCTTTGAAGACCCTGACCAACGTATTAAGGCGTGATAAGAGCTCAGGTCTCTCAGGATAAAGCCCTCTAACGATTTCAACCAGTTCTTAGCAAACTTCATGCGGCTTGCCAATCTCGCCAGGACGCTATAAGACTAGTGGAAGGAAGACCTCTATGAGATGCTTTACAGTAAGCTACGTACACATATAGAAAGTAAGTACGCTCAGGAGTACTGCACCTTTGAGATGTACTGCAATAAGGCTTAGTATATGGCATGAGGACTAGCCTGATCTAACCGCGAGCGTACAGAGCGTAGAGCGCTGCTTTAAGCTAAGAGAAGCCTACTAAGAAGTATCAAGAAGAGCAAGCCTGCGCTAGCTCTTGACATCAAACCAGTAATTACCCCAGCCTTGCTCACTAAGCAAACTTGCTATAGCTATGGCAAATCCAGTTATCTCTCGCACGATTGCTTAATGCCTAGGAGAATTAAGAGCAAGGCAGTTGATTAAGAAGAGTACTCAGACGATGCCCTAGAACCAGACGAAGACTCGGGAAACGAATTACTCTAGGTGAAGTCTCCTGCCTAGAGTACCCTCCTGGAGCATTTAGTGCACCTATATAGCTAAGCGACATAATCGGTGGTCCCGCTCTTATAATAAAGTGTCGAGTTGCTTTGGGTGGCGTGGGTATCAATCTCTTTGGCTTACTAGACACTAGAGTTAGAAGAACTGTTTTCATTTATTCTTGACTATACTAAGTTGTTAAGGAACGCCTTTAACCTAGGTTCTATCATTTACAGAAAAGCATTCCTGTTACAGGATACAACAATCAGCTAATAGGCGTAGTCGATCAGTTCTTTTTAGCTAATCTAGTAATAGATAGGCATCGCACCGCCATATAGTTTATCTTTTGCGATACTGGACGTCACGACCTGATTATCAGCCGAAAATGGATCGAATTGATAAGAACAATGCTGGATCCAATCAATCGACGCATAGTCTGGCCTGAAGACGCTAAAATCGATGCTAAACGCGATATCGTGATACCTAGTACGGCATTTACCAAGCTAGTAATTAACTTAATGCACTAAGAGGATGTTAATAGACGAGACAAGCTACTCGACGCACCTGCACTAAGGAGACGTACTTCATAGCAAATCAACCAGCGTGATAACTTACATAAGATAAATAAATAGCTATACCCTTAATCACTAGCTAAAGCTTTGCTGATAATCAGAAGGAAACGAACTACCTCTGTATAATACTATAGTACTGAAATTGACCTTACTTTACTTAAGAGACATTCCTTTTTATAAGGCGCTAAGAAAAAGGGTGTAATAGTAAAAGCAACCAGTATATATAAAATTAATAGGCTTATTAATAACTGTTGTTAAGAAGATACTCTAGTAGATAATACTAAAAAACTATACAGGCTTATTAAAAAGAAACTTCTTATAGCTTAAAGTAATTTAGACTAGGTATTCTTATAAGCAGTATCTAACACCTTACTACTATATTATAAGGGTGTTGATTATGACATTATATTAGAAAAAAATACTAGTAAAGAGCTCTCTTTAAGTCTTTTTTATAATATATTACTTAAGCAGCTAAAACTTGTTAAAGCCTATTTCTAAAATAATCTATAGAAAGGCTTTATAGTTCTAAGTAATATATTTTTTACTGTGCTAGTTCTCTTTACTAAGAAGTCTAAAAAGAGATAGTACTTTTATATTAACTATTAAAAGCTTAATACTATTACTTACTTTCTTTTATTAAAGAAATGTTACCTAGGCTTACTTATATATATATATTTATCTAATTAGATATCAAACAAGCATTTTATCACATTTATTTAAAAGAATTAGTAGAGGATTTTATTATATTCTAAATAAAGTATAGCTTCTATAAATACCGTATACTATTATTTAGCTTTTATAATAGATCTATCTCCTTTTAACAGTATATTAATAACATTCTGTTTAATTATTTTAATAACTTCTATATTACTTACGTAGATAATATTTTTATCTATTTAAAAAACCTATTAGAGCATAATATATACGTTTATAAAGTATTTAAATAACTAAGTAAAACTAGTCTATAAATCAATATCTATAAAAGTAAGTTTAATATTATGTTTATTAAGTTTCTTAGATTTATTATTAGCACTTTAGAAGTTATTATAGACCCTAGAAAAGTTACTATTATTAAGAATTAAAAGTTACTAACTATACTTAAGAGTATATAGTTTTTTCTTAGCTTTTATAATTTCTACTAAGTTTTCTTAAAAGACTATAGATGAATTATTAGACTACTTTTAAAACTTACTTAAAAAAGTGTATAGTATTCTTTAAATAATATTAAGCTTAAAGTATTTAAAAAAACTAAAGTTTTAGTATTATTAGATAGTATTCTAGTTTACTACTTACCTTACTATTAAATCTAAATAGAGACTAATGTAAGTAATAAAGTACTTACTAGTATAATAACCTAAAAGTAAAATAATAAAACTTAAAAGCCTATAGTCTTTTACTTAAAAGTTATGTATAAAACTAAGATATAGTATGAAATCTATAATAAAGAAATACTAGTAATAGTATAAGGTTTAGAAACGTAATATTTATAGTTAATAAATTTATAAATAATGCTTTTTATAGTAATTATTAATTATTATACTCTAGAGTACTTTACTACTAAGTATTTACTTAATTAATAATAAGCTTACTAAGTAAATATACTTACTAACTACTATTTTTATATTATTTATTAATTTAGTTTAGTAAATATAGTTGCTAACGCTCTTACGCGTAAGTATAAAAAGTAAAAGACTTAAAAAAAAACATTACTATATACACGTAAGTTTTTATTAATCTTATAATAACTATTATTAGTTTTAATTTAACTTATGTACCTTTAGCTATAAGTACTATTTTCTTTACTTTAAATAATATAGTATTACTAGTAACACTAATAGTAGCTATAAGTAGTATTAAAGAGAAACTTAAAATACTTATTTATAATTAAACTCTATATAAGTTTATAAAGTATATTTTATAGATTAACTATTTTAGTAATACTCTCTAAAAGTAGAACTAGTAGTTAAAAAAAGGCTTACTAACTTAATTTAGAAAGCTTATTATCTATCTATACGCCTAGAAGCCTGGCTGAAAGCTTATTAATAAAAAGAAATACTAGAATTAATAGATAAGGACAATTTAGCAGCCAAAAGAGACAAAAGAGATAAAAAGAAAAAGAAAAAAGTAATATAGAAATAAATAGTCTATAATTTTACTTTGCTTTTTACTAATTTTTGTAACGAAATTAAGGACGATTTTACTCTCTTTTAGAGGGAGGTAATATAACAGCTTATTATATAATATATTTACAGAAAGTATTACTACATATTATTATGTTATTATATTATAGATAATATTACTAGTTATATACTATGCTTTTATATATATGCTATAAGCGCTTATATAATTTTCCTCTACTCTCTTTCTATATTCTTTTCTTTTTTTTATACTAGAGTAGCTCTAATACAGCGCCTTATTACTCACAACTATTTATAATTACCTATAGGTTCATGCTGGCCGTGACACAGAGTAAAAGTATGTAAGAAACTAAATAAAGGCTAAATTAGCAATAAAGTTAAAAGAGACTTCTATACTATATATAGCTTCTACTAGTAGAAAGTCTAATTCTTTCTATTTGGCAGCCTTTAAAGTATTAATAAAGTCGCTAATTATAGCTGTATGAGTGCGTTTCTTCTTCTTCTTAAATTGCGTCTTCTCTTTAGCTACTTAACTATACACTAGGTAGTGCTCAACAGGAAGCTTAAGGCACTTAACCCTTATATAGTATTTGAGGCGTTTAAGAGCGTTTGAGTACCACACTTTAAGGTAGTAGCAATAGGTAACCATATGATTATCCTCTCCCTTACAAGGATCAATGACGACGTCCTCCCACTTGAGAGATTTCGTGCGAGGCATGGCAGTATTAATAGCGAGATAGAGGTTGGGGAGAAATTCGATGAAAAGTTGATGACTTTTGATGACTTTTGGTAAAATCTTCTCTGTGCATCAGCTGAGGTAAGAAATCAACACCCAAAATAGACTAGTAGAGGTTGTTTTATACTATACAAGACTCTTACAAATTAAGACTGTATATATGTATAGTATAAAACGTAGGCTACAAGTGGTAGAGTATATTTGCCAACCCTATTTAGGTGGGAACCGGTTCCAAGGTTTGAAGCGAGAATTAGGTGCCAGAATGCGTTAATCCACAAACGGAATCGGCTAGTTCGCATTGTCACATGATGAGGCTTATTCGCTCCCTGAAAATAAGAGACAAGCGGTTGTTAGTTGATGTGATTACCTGGGGGCTGGAATAAGCCTACGTCTAAAGCACTGAGACTTTCCACTTATATTTATCAGATCCATCGGGATCCAGAGTTCTACTGCCTAGACGATTGCAGCATCCTCTGTATCATCCCTGAAAGCGTCACCGAGTAGCGCTCTTGTCATCAAGTAGTGCTCTCGCCATCTCTCACTTCTAGCCTTCATGGCGTCAGCAGATTGCGTACACTCCTACGTACGCTCTTACGTACAATCCACCTCGATCGTGTATATAGATCTAGTCTTCCACTCATTTAATTAATCATGGGTTGCTACATTGATTCCCTGCACTCGGTTACAGAAAATCCGTTCTTTCCAAACTATTGATACGCAAATTGGGGAATTTTTTTATTTTTTGGACGTGAAACTACGTCTGAACAAGAAAAACGTCGCTGTCATTATCTACTTTGGTAATCGGAAGGGATGTGCTTCGGTATTGTACACAAACTCGTCCAAGCTGATCAAGTCCGGCTCGCTGAAGACAAGATAAAGATATTTTAGCGTCTCTGCTAGCCAAAAACTCTGCATGCTGTCGTCTTTTGGTGGATCTTGGCGGGTCATGTCGCGGAGGGCCGCATTGGCAAACTCCGTCCGGGTGTTCTTCTCGATTGCTTGGAACATCTCCCAGGCCATATCCTGATAGCTACTATTCCCAGTAACCCGGTAGAGGTAGAAGATGCTTTCGATTGCCTCGGGCCGGAGCAAGTAGACGGTATGGCTGAACCCCGTGAAGCCGGAACCATTGCCCTCATATTCGCACTCTGCGAGCGAAGGACAGGGAGACAGCGAAGATTCTTCACCCATAATACCAACGGGCGAATTCCGATACGCCCATGCGCAACCTTCTCCTACTTTGCGACCGATATCAATATGGCTGTCGTTGCCAAAAAGGCGACCTCCCAGCAACAGCATGCCTCCAACAAAGCAAACCAGGTGCTCCACTGAACTTTCGCGCCGCGCTGAAGAAGCATCTTCTGCGTATACTTTGCTGGGAAACAAGACATCCGCTTTATCCGGGACTATGGGTCGGAATAGGGTATGTCTGATCGCCGTATCCATAGCATATTCGTACATTCTCTGGTACTGACTCGCAAATGGTTCCACTCCATGAAGTAGTTGGTACGTCTTCGGTAAATACTCATATGTCGAATCAGCCTCAGCGCCGAGGCTGAATTTCGACCCTTTCGTGAGATCAGGAGCCGATATATCAATCTCGGTGGGCCACATGTCCGGGAGCTTTGTCCGGTTCTGCTGGTGGTCCATTGCATCCGTGATCCTAACGATAGCATCGAAGTAACGCATGTCGCCGGTAATTTGTGAGAGTCGCGTGAACTCCATGGTAAAAGACCCTATTTCGGCGAATAACCCAGAGGACGGAGGACTCTGATCTTTGCCCTCGGCTGCCTTTCGCGGGTTCCAGCGCGTTATCGGCATTCTGTTCGGCGTGTCAAAAGCCGTGTAGATCAGGTCGCCAATCTCGACTGCTTTTTGGAGCAAGCGAGAGTCCTTACATTCTGTAAGATCATAGGCGGAGAGAAATCCACCAAGAAAACGAATTACGGTTTCGAACAGGCTGAGTTCTTGGATCGAGGTTTCTGGCCCGAAGTTGATGTTGACTGCTGCAGAGACGGCGAATTCGAAATCCTCCGTCATATTCATGATCCATAGTGTGTCGAGGCTGTCGACAAGCGTGGCGCCCCAACCACCAAATGTGTTTGCTGAACCTCCGGATATTGGTTTTAACTCGTCTTGAAGCCAGGCTCGCTCTTTGTAGGAGTTCCAGCCACGTTCAAATGCTTGCTTGACTGCCTGTTGGCGCTCTTTCCTGATGTCTTCAGTTTCTTGCGAGGGCTGCTCGAAAACGTGCTGTATTCGAGCCAAAGGAGATGGCCGTGCTGTAGGCAAGTGAACAAAGGACGGGACAGGGTGTTTAATGGCAACGTTTCGCCAACTAAATCTAGTATTATTGACCGGGGTATACGAAGGGTTCGGTGGCACGTTAGGACAGGATTTCGAGGGGAACTTCGAGCTTGGTTGATGGGATAATGGAAAGAAGGACCTGGAGGATGGTGCGAATCGTGAAGATAATGAGGCCATTAGACCTATAAACAACACGGCGACGAAGCCTAAGCAGGCAGGACGCCAGCGCCGAAGGAACATGATGGTCTTTTCGAACATGAGCTCAAGGTTGGGGCAAAATTCTGAAAGATAGGGCATGCTGGATAATTATCAACGAAGACCGCCTGGGCCCGAGCCAGGATGCAATAACCAAGCCCACGAAGACGTGAGTATATTGTGGCCCTTGAATAGGCACTGAACAAGACCAGCGCTGTGCCACACCCTTTTTCATTTTTGGACCGGTGGAGCGAGCACGGACCGAACTATTCCGTTCAATGTCAGAGACATTTTTCTATCGCATCTCATTCAGACAAACAACGCTATTCCATATATCCACGATATTCTTTTCGTTTAGGGAGTTGCATTCTTCTCTCTGCATGCGCAGTTCTGCTCTATCTTTGCTATGTGTCTCTCATGGTAGGATAGTCAAGACCTAGATGTAAGACCTTCGGATCTCGTTTCACGCGGACTCAGAAGTGCTGTGCCGCAGTCAACCACCCACACCACAATACAACCTGAAGAAAGCGAAACGCGTGATACATTCCTTCCGCTTGGCGTGACGTCTAACGAACTACAGTTGGCCGAATAGGAGCTTAGGTACTCGGGCGTTCTTCTCAAGTACGATGGTTGGCACGCAGTTGACTAGTTGTATCAAACATGAACCTTCACTTCAACTGGCCCAACAGCTAGTGAGGCACTGCCATTCATCCCTTTAAGTCCTTCATTCTATCTTTCAGATCGTCTGTCGTCGTTACAAGTCACTACAAACCCCTTCTGTACTAAACGGTAACTCATGAGGAGTATACGCTTTCTTCCCATTGTCTTTTGGCTTCCGCTACATGTAGCAGCCCTGTGTTACTTCCCCGACCGCAAGACGGTACCTAACCAAGACACACCATGCAGCACCGAAGGCAACTCAACCTGCTGCGGTCAAGGCTTCGCGTGCATGTCAAATAACATCTGCAAGCTCACAAAGTATGTCAAGAATCCGGGACCGGCTCAGGACTATCTTCGCGGGAGCTGTACCGACCCAACATGGAAGGATCCAAACTGCCCATCATTTTGCGCCTCGGCTGTGGACGGAGACAAGATGGACGGCGGCATGGGTCTAAGAAAATGTGAGGGCTCTGACCTAGATGCGTACTTCTGCTTGAATACGGAGACGGAAGGGATGTCGAACTCAGAGGTATGCTCGAATTCGGATCTATTTATTACATTCCAAGGTGAGAAACCCCAATGAAGACCTCCTCAATTATAATAACTAATGCACCGGCAGGGACCTCGACCACCAGGACCATCATCGGAGTTGTCACATCTTCATTTTTGCGCACTACGACTTCCTCTTTGTTCACCACTATCTCTCCCTCTTCCAACAGCCCTACGCCCTCATCTGCCTCTCCATCAAGCTCAGTGGCCTCGAACACGCAGGCACCGACCAGTGTCTCAGCTCCTTCATCATCTCCCCCTTCGGAAAAGACACAAGACTATAGCGTCGTCATCGGCGCAGGTGTTGGTGTACCTCTAGGCGTTATTGCAATTGCTACTGTGGCTTTCCTCTTCCTCCGTCACCACCGTTCTCGAGACGAGCGAAAGCGCAAATTGGTTAATACCAACCCTCCGCCGGCTTGGGACGCTCACAATCCACCCTACCACCAACCATATTCGGACTCTCGGAACGTCATTAGTACGGAGCCGAAGACTGAGCAATATGCTACTGCCGCCCCAATAGAGTTGCTGCAGCCGGAGCAAATGTCGCCGCGCGAGCTGCCAGCAGATTACTCACACCAGCGATGACAAAGGATGGGCTGACATGAAATGCGGCGGAAAGGGGCGGAAGGCAGGAGTCTCAGCTGTGCAGCAGCGTGGTGATCATCTTAGCTTGCTGTTCCTCTGTCAACGAACTGAGCCCCTTATCTTCTCGAGTTCCCAAGCCTGCTTGTGTACACGAAGTCAAAACTCGGGCAAGGACACCTAAATTTCCATAATAGGGGCAGAATATGCCGGGAGGCTCGGAAACACCTAGTACCTTAGTGATACCACATCCCTTTATTAAATATGAGCATTCTATTTCTTTTCGAAGCTGTTTACGCTCGATTATATAAAAAGTCTCTTCTAACTATTTGCTAGCGAGGAGTTTGCATATTAGCTACTAAGTAATAAGTGTACGGCCAAGTATAAAGTTTAGGTAAGTAAATAAGCCTAAACTAAGTCTATTACGTACTTATAGAGCTATAAGTCTATGTTACCCGCGGGGGTTTCTCTGCTTACCTACACTTGACACAAGCAAGTGGATGTCGAACGTATCAACACTATAAGAAACTTAGTTCGTAGGTTGCTTCGAAGTGAGACTCGACCCCGGATTGGATGCTTCAGTGGTACGTGTGACTTGCGTAAAGACTTCTGTCACAAAGGTGTTCCAATCTTGCATAAACGATGTGTAAGTCCAAAACGTTCTATTGCGGGGAATAGAGTGAGATAACCACGAAGAATCAAACTATGAAATACCGGAGGAGATGCCTCATTAAATACTAAAATTCCTTCGCACACAATCCCCTTTGATTCGAGGTGATGAGCCCGGATAAAGCTGATGAAACTCCGTTCCTCTATATCACGCTTAATCAGTCCTCATCAATCTTGATGATCGTGCCTTGACCACTCACTAGTCCATGCTCTTTCATCAGTCACGTGATATGAAGATCCTCTTTCTTCATTTGCTCGTGTAACTCTTCTAGTTGTTGTTCTGTCAGGTGTCTTTTAGCATATAGTAGTTAGGTACTAAGCAATTAAATCTTCCGTTTATATTTGGCATTTCTAAACACAACTTTTTAATATTTAAGTTCTTTTATTATTACTTTATTAACTTTTTTAGCTTATACTAATAGCTTATTATATTTTGTAATAGTTTACTTAATTAAACTATATATAGTTTTAAATTACTATTTTATACAAAAAAATAGTAATTTATTTTATTAATAATTTAAGTAGTTACTTTATTAATTACTTTTATATTACTACAATATACAAATCTTTATATTAAAAAAACTATAAAACTATAAACTATAGTAAGTTATAATATAAAAAAATTAGTTTTATTTTTATTTTTTTATTAAATATTATAAAAAGTATAGTTTATTATATAATATTTTTATAAGTATATAAGCTTTTAAGCTTTTTTTTAATAAGTAAAGTTTTAACTAATAAAAATACTTTACTTATATATTTTAATACTTTATTAAATAAAATTAATTTTAAGTATTTATAACCTTTTTAATAACATATTAACTTAATACTTTTAAAGTAAAGTTGTAAGTACTATAATTATTTTTTTAATAAAAGTAGACTTTTATACTAATTTTTTAAAAAAATTAGTAGACAAAAATTTAATAAAATAGTAAATAATTTAAATATTTTTAAATTAATTAAAAGTACTATTTACTATTAAACTTAAAACTAAGCTAGTAAAAATAATATTTACGTAATATTAGTTTTAGTTTTTTTTAATTTAACTATTTTAATAAAAACTAAAAGTAAAATATTATAGTTATTACTTATTTAGTTTTTAAAAAAGTTAGTATTAATAAACTTATTTAAAAGTAAGTTAAAAATATTATAAAAATATACTAAAATTCTAAATATAAGTATGTAATTATTTAAAAAATTTAGCTTAAAAAATTAAATAAAAAAAATAAAAAGTAGTACATTAAATACTTATAGTATTTAATAAATAAATATAACATATATTTTTTTAAGCTTACATTTATTTATTATAATAAAACTTTAAAACTTTTTTAATTATAAACGTAATTTTTTTTTAAAGTTATAATATTAATTTAAATAAATTTATTATATACATTATTTTTTTTTTAAATTTATACTACTAAATTCTTTTATATTACTTAAGTAGTTGTTTTTAAAGTTAAAAAAAAAAAAAACTTAAAAACTAAAGTTATAACTATTAATAAAAAATAAATTATATTATAATAGTAGTAAAAATAAGTTCTTATTTTTAGTATACTTAAAAATAAATAATTTAAAAAAATTAATAATAAAACTAAAGCTAAAAATACTAAATATTATTGTTAATATTTAAGTTATAGTAGAAAAAACCTATATAATAAAAAATTACTAAAATAGGTTTTTAAGTACAAAAATTTTATATATGTTAAAAGTAAAAGTATAAACATAATTTAGTATACTAAAAATATATTAAAATAATATATATTGTTATATTATAAAGTAGTTAAAAAAATAAAAATTATAAATTTATTTTATAGAAAATAATATTTATTTTTATTAAATTACTTACTATTATTTTTACTATATAATTTATAAAAAGGAAATTAAGTTTACTTTTTATTTACTTTAGTTACTAAATTTACACTTAATTAAGTATAATTTTAATAAATTAAAAAGTTTTATTAATAATTATACTATAACGTCTTTTTTATATATAATAAAAAAAGTAAAAAGTAAAATTAGGTTAGTAAAAAAATTCTATAATAAAGTTATTTATATAATAAATAAGTAAAAATTAATACTTATATAATAGATATTAACTTTTAGATATTTATACTAATAAGTATTATATAGCTTTTTTTACTACTTTCTACTATTTCTATAAAATATTATACTTTTTTTGCTGAGCGTAGCGAAGCTTCTTTCTATTCAAATGGGGGGGTTTTCAATGCAAAACTCCGCCGAAATAGCACCGAGGTTTCTTGCATTCTTGTTGGTCAAAAAAAATCGATGTCATGTGATTGGGCTCTAGTTACTGCGCCAGAGGAACACCAAAACTTTTTCATGCGACCAATACTTATTGCTAGAAACGCGATCTCCTACTAGTTGGACATACAATTCGCTGGCTTGGCATTTCTTTACTGTATATAGCTTCTACTTGCCCTCTAGATTTTCAGGTCTTTAATCCAATCTTGTTCAGTTTCTCAATCTTTACAAGCTCCAATCCTGGTAACAATACTTCAACGCCTTAACTATCTCTCACGTAGCTTCTCTGACGCTGCTTCTCTTCTGATGCTGCTTCTCTTCTGACACTGCTTCTCCTCTATCGCTGCTTCTCTCTCTATCGCTGCTTCTCTCTCTATCGCTGCTTCTCTCTCTATCGCTGCTTCTCTCTCTATCGCTGCTTCTCTCACGCTGCTTCTCTAACGCTACTCCCCCCCGCTGCTTCTCCGACGCTACTTCTCTCCCGCCGCCCCTCTGACGCCACCCCCCCAACGCGGCTCCCCCAACGCCACTTCTCTCCAGCTGCTTCTCTGACGGCCCTGCTTCTCTAACCGCGGCTTCTCTAATGGTGCTGCATCTCTGCAACTACTTCCCTGACGCTGTTCCTCTAACGCGGCTTCTGTGACGCGGCTTTTTAACGCTGCTCTTCTCTCACGCTGGTTCTCTCACGCTGGTTTTCTAACGCTGGTTTTCTGACGCTGCTTCTCTGACGCTGCTTCTTGGACGCTGCTTCTTGGACGCTGCTTTTTGCACGCTGCTTTTCTAACGCTGCTTCTCTGATGCTGCTTTTTGGACGCTACTTCTTGGACGCTACTTCTTGGACGCTGCTTCTCGCACGCTGCTTTTCTGACGCTGCTTCTCTGACGCTGCTTCTTGGACGCTACTTCTTAGACGCTGCTTCTTAGACACTACTTCTTGGACGCTGCATTTCGCACACTGCTTTTCTGACGCTGCTTCTCTGACACTGCTTCTTGGACACTACTTCTTGGACGCTGCTTCTTGGACGCTGCTTCTTGGACGCTGCTTCTTGGACGCTACTTCTTAGACGCTGCTTCTTCGACACTACTTCTTGGACGCTGCTTCTTGCACACTGCTTTTCTGACGCTGCTTCTCTCCTGCTGCTTCTCTCCTGCTGCTTCTCTCCTGCTGCTCTCTCCTGCTGCTTCTCTCCTGCTGCTTCTCTCCTGCTGCTTCTCTCCTGCTGCTTCTCTCCTGCTGCTTCTCTCCTGCTGCTTCTCTCCTGCTGCTTCTCTCCTGCTGCTTCTCTCCTGCTGCTTCTCTCCTGCTGCCTTTCTCATGCTACTTCTCTATGACTCCTCTTTTCACGTAGGTCATCTTATACTACTTGTTGCTGAGCGTAGCGAAGTCCTCTAACATTTATGTTAGCTTTAGTATTTTATACTATACATTCAAAGTACAAAATTTAAGTTTTTAGTATTTATATTTATATATAAAGTTTTTACTTACTTTATAGTTTATATTTTTATTTATATTTTTTACTATATAAATACTTTTAAGTTATTATTATTTTACTTTTTTATATATATATTTATATTAAGCTAATATTTAGCTTTATTTAATTTTTTTTATTACTTATTTACTAACCTATATTTAAACTTATACTAAGCTGTTTTTAAAAACCTTATATTAAGCTATTTTTAAAGATTTATATTAAGTTATTTTTAAAACTTTATATTAAACTATTTTTAAAAATTTATATTAAACTATTTTTAAAGCTTTATATTAAACTATTTTTAAAGTTTTATATTAAATTATTTTTAAAGCTTTATACAAAGTTATTTTTAAAAATTTTATATTAACTTTAAATTAAACTTTTTATAGTTTTTTTTTTATTTTTTAAATATTTAATTTAATGTAGAAACTAATTTCAATTTAATATAAAAGCTAATTTAAATTTAATATAAAAGTTAATTTAAATTTAATATAATAATTAATATAATACTTAATATAAAACTTAATATATAGTTTAGTATAAAATTTAATTTATATTTAATATAGTTTATTATAAAATCTTTTATAGTATTTTTATATTACTTTATAAACTAACTTTACTTATTTTATATTATTTTGTAAATTAACTTTATTACTTATTATATAATTATTTTTTTAAAAAAACTTTAATTTCTAAAAACTATTTCTACTAGTATTATAGTTTAATAGAAGCTTTTATATATTTATAACTTATGTAATTTTATTATATAGTCTTAACTATATACTATAATAAATAAAGTATAAGTTAAGCTATATTAAATACTTTAGTAATTATATAAAGTTATATAAAAAGTTGCTTATATAATATATTTTAATAATATAAAAATATGACAAAAATAGTTTAACTAATTTATTATATAATAATTTTAGAAAGTTACTTAAAAATATAAAATAAGTATAAAAAATTAAACTATTTAAAAGCTAAAGAAAATACTTTTTATATAAAATTTTTTTTTACTTATAATTTATAAGTTAATAAGTTTTAATAAGTTTAATAAACTTTTATTACTACTTATTAAAATTATTTTACTTATAACTTTACACGTAAAATGTTATATAGTTTTTTTTTACTATTAATTTTATTAATTATTTTAATAATATTAGTTATTAACTTTACTTTATACTTTATGTCTTAAAGTATTTATTTTGCTTTTTACTTAGTATTTTATTTCTTAGTATACTTTTTAACTAGTAACTAGTAATTACTTTTTAATTTATTTACTATATTTTAATTATTATTATTTGTAATAAACCTTTACTTATTACTATTTATAATACTTACTTTTTTTATTAAAAACTTTTAGCTTAAAATTTTTATTTTATTTTAAACTTTAAGTATAAAAAATACCTATTTTCTTTATAATATTATAAGTATCTTTAAAAATTAATTTTTTTTTCTTTTAATAATGTTTAAAGCTAAGTTATTAATTATTTATAGTTATTATTTTATAAAATTAATTTAGAATTAGAATTATTTTATACTAACTTTATATAGCTTATATAAAAAAAGAATTTTTATTACTTTATAAATTTTTTATTTAGTTAGTATTTTAAATATATTTTTTTAAAACTTTAAATACAATTTAGTAGTTTTTTTAGTAGAAATGTAATAAGTTTTTTACTAAGTATTAGTATTTATATAAATAGTTAAAAACTATTAAAAAATACTATTTTTAAAATTAAAGACTATAAGTAATAGCTTTAAAAATAGTTTACTTTAGTTAATAGTTATAAGTATAAGTTATTTACTTATAAACTTACTTTAATTAAAAAAAATCTTTAAAATTTTTTTTTTTAAATAATTATATTTTGTAATGTTTTTATTTCGTACTTTTACTAATTTTTTTTTTAAAAAGCTATATAAGTTTTCTTTTAAAGTTTAGTATTACTAAATTTTTTAAGTAAAACTAGTTAATTATTTTAAAACATTACTTTAAGTTTTTAACAAGTTTTTATTTTTTTTTTGTTTATAAGTTTTTTAATTAATTAAGTATTTTTATTAATTATTATAGTAACTATTTATAACACTTTATAAGGGCCTTTTAAAAAAGCTTTCTTTATAAGCTTTTTTATTATATTATATATTTATATATTAGTTTCACACTAGCATATAAGCTTTTACTTAAATACTTTATTTATAACTTATTTTATTTCTTTCTTTCTTCACGTAACATCTTGAATTATTACTTGGTACTATATATAGTAATTAATTAATACTTTTTTTTTTTTTAAGTTTTTAACCTTCTACTTATAGTATTCTTATAATATTATATTATATTATTACTACTATTAGTAAAATATTTAACTCTTTGAATACTCTTATTTTAACTATAAAACTCATATAGTTATTTAAGAAATAAATAACTATAATATAGAATACATTTACTAAAGTACTAAAATAATAATAAGTATAGCTAAAATGTTAGTAAATATAATAACAGGAATATATTAACGCTCTCTAAAAAAAATTATAGAAAGTTTAAAAATAAACTATATTTATTTCTTTTTACTCTGTTGTTTAAGTAACTACTATTAAAAAAGTTTTAGTAGATACTACTAGTTTATCTAAAAGTAACTTAAGTTTTATAATTTTAATTTTATTTATAACTATAACTAGTACCTATCTTTAAGTTTCCTAAATTATGGTTAAGTAAGTAAAGTTAATTTTTATACTAAATTCTACTATTCTATTAGTAATAACGAAATCTAATTACCTACTTAATTCTTTAATGTTTACTAAAAAGTAAAAAAATCTACTTATTTTTATTAGAAAACTTTGCTATAAACTTAAAGATAATACTAACTAATATTTTACTAAACGCTTTTAGCTTTTATATGTATACTTAAGACTAAAGGAAAACTTAATAACACTTATAACCTTTCTTATAAATTAGAATATATATATAGTAGAGTAATTAATTATTTTTCTATTAGTTATATATAAAGACCTAAATAAGAAACTTACTACTTTAAGTAAACTTAATTTATTCTACTAAAAATAAAAAAGCTTTACTATTTACTTTATTAAATTCTATAAACTAGCTACTAATACTAGATTAAATAAAATTAATCTAATTATATAGTTAAAAAAATTATTAAATAACAAGCTTTGCTAAGTAATAGTAAGTATTAAAATTCTTAATACATTAAATAACTATACTAACTTAATATTTTTATATAATAATAACTTTTAGTATCTTTTTACACTACACTACTATAAACTATAATCTATATTATAATAAGACTTTAATATTATAGAAATTAATACCTTTAACTACGCTCTTTTTAGATTAATTAAATAAAAAGTTTAAAAGCACAATAGCTAATACTTTAAGTGTAATAAATATAATTATATTTTTTAAAATTTTATTATTTTACTAGAACTTTAATTTATAAGCTTATTTAAATTCTAATAATTAACTTACTTCTATTTCTTTAGATTTGAATTTTTTTGTAAATAAGAATACTTTTAAACTTTTTAAGCTAGCTTATTAAAAGCTTTATTCTAAAGTTAAGTTACTTTCTAAAATATTTCTAATACTAGATTTCTATTAACCTATAAACCTTCTACTTAATAACTAATTCTTGGGATAATTAAGAAAATATTTTGTATACTATTTAATAAAATAGCTCTTCCTATTTTATTACTACTTTAATTAATACTAGAGCTATTAGTATAAGTTATATTAGTAAATCTTTAGCTTATATTTAGAAACTTAATTTTTTTACTTTTTTTAAATGTTTTTTATTCTACTAGTTTTAATAGTAAACGCCTTAAAGAAAGTTATATTTTATATACTACTAGTGTAACTCTCTATTATCTAAATTATATTAAAGATATTTATCTTTTTAAAATAGCTACTAGAAATCACGAATTAATTTCTAGCTAACTATAAATAAAGAAATATAAAGTTAACTTTAATTATAATTTATAAAAGTTGTTTTTTAATGCTCTCTATTACTAAGCTTACTGTCTATACTTATTTTAATTTCTAAGTTACTTAAAAGAATATACTATTTATTTAAAGAACTTTTTAGTAAACTTTTTACTAAAAGGCTCTTACTTTAATACTATCTATATATAGTATACTTAAACCTATTTTTTAAAGTTATTACTAACTACTTAATTCTAATATAATTACTAGTTAACTAAAATAAACTACTAGTTATAAGAATTAGATACCTACTTAAAGACTTTTTTAGTAAATTATTTTTTAGAAGACTTTTATTTAGAATATAAACTTATATTTAAACACGCACCTAAATTTAACACTAAACTAAATAAAAATCTTATAAAGAAGTTTTTTTTTAAAAGCTTTAAAAACTTTTTAGTAAAGGCTTTACTAAAAAGGCCTTATAAGAAACCTAAACTAAGTAAAAATATTTATTTAATTAAGGCAGCCCCTTTATATAAATAGGTTAAAACATAAATATAAAATCTTTACTATTTTAATAGATAATATTAATAAGACTTTAGTTCTAAAAATTTATATAAATTTAGCTACTAAGGTTCTAGAGAGTTACTACAACATTCTTAGAATATTTTCATATAAAAATATTAATAAACTACTTAAATATTATTTATATAAATATAAGATTATTTTTAAAAAAGAAAAGTAACCTAGATTTAAACCTCTCTATAAAATATCCTAAAATAAATTAAAAGTTCTTAAAATGTATTTTAATAACTATTTTACTAAAAAATTTATTAGAGTATGTTTTTTATAGCTGTACTAGTTATTTTTATAAAGAAACCTAATAAAAGTTTTTAATTTTATATAAACTACTAAGCTCTAAATACTATTACTATTAAAAACTATTCTTCTATTTTATTAATCTAAGAAACCTTGTTTTGTTTTAGGAAAGTAAAGTACTTTATAAAGTTAAATATCATTTTAGCTTTTAACTACCTTTATATAGTAAAAGAAGATAAATAGTTAACTACTTTTTAAATTTAATATAGTTTATTTAAATATCTTATTATACTCTTTAAACTAGCTAATGTACTAAGTATATTTTAATACTATATAAATAATATTCTTTAGCTATTTTTTAATGTGTTTTGTACAGCCTATTTTAATAATATTCTAATTTATAATAACTTTCTATATAAATATAGATAACACGTAAAATAGATTTAAAAGCTTTAAAGAAAGCTAGTCTCTAACTTAATATTAAAAAATATAAGTTCTATTAAGAATAAGTTACTTAATTTAGGTATGTAATTTTAATAAAAGAAATTAGTATAAATCTAAATAAAGTACAGGATATTTTTAACTAGAAATTTTTTAGAAACATAAAGAATATAAGAATATTTCTAGAGTTTACTAATTTCTATTAATAATTTATTAATAACTTTTTTTATATTACGTTCCTGCTTACAGCTCTAATTAGAAAAGATATTTAATTTAAATTTAATAACGCCTACTAGATAGTGTTTAAATTCTTAAAATATATATTTATAATTACTTTAGTTTTCTAATACTTTAATTTAGAGTTGCTAATTATTGTAGAAGCTAATTCTTTAAACTATATAACTACTAAAGTACTTTTTTTAAAAAATAAATTAAATAAACTAAAATCTATTATTTACTTCTTAAAGAGGTTAAGTTCTGCTAAAGGTAACTATAAAATTTATAATAAAAAACTATTAGCTATTATATACTATTTTAAATAATAAAGACTTAAGCTAAAAAGTACTTTTTTTTTTAATTTAGGTATTAAGTAACTATAAAAATTTATAATATTTTACTACTATGAAATAGCTAAGTTACTAATAGGCTTATTAAGTTAAATATTTATTTTAATTTAACTTTACAATCACGTACTAGCCTAGTAAATAAAATAAAAAACTAGATATTTTTATTTACTATATATAAAATGCTCTAGCTTAAGAAAAAATCTATAAAGTTTAATAACAAATACTTTTTTACTTTAAACTATTTAATAAAACACTGGAATTAAATTTAACTAAAATAAATATATCTATTTAATAGATTATTAATAATAAGTATTTTAATAATAAGTTTATTTAAGAAATTCTATTACTAAAATAAAATAGAATCTAATACTCTAAGAAGTTTTTTTAAGTAAATATAAAAATTAGAAAAGTTAGTTATATTACTACAGCTAATTAATAATACTAAATAATAATAAACTTAAAATTAAGATTTTTTAGATTATATACAATTTTCTTGTTAGTAG
Source organism: Zopfia rhizophila CBS 207.26 (assembly GCA_010093925.1). Classification (NCBI taxonomy): domain Eukaryota; kingdom Fungi; phylum Ascomycota; class Dothideomycetes; family Zopfiaceae; genus Zopfia; species Zopfia rhizophila. Next base: position 126,106 of record ML994753.1, on the reverse strand, counting down.
CTACTTTAGTTATAGAAAAACTTTTAAAATTCTATAACATAAATACTACTAGCCTTAAATATTTAAAATAATATGCTAATATATTTTCTACTATTATATTTATTAAAAATCTAAGATTTTTTTATAAGAAATATTACAGCCTCTTAAAGCTCCTATCTATTTTTAAGAAAAAATAGAAGAATATTTCTATAGACTTTATTACTAATTTTTTAGAATTTAAAAGCTGTATTAATGTTATAGTTATAGTAAACTATCTTATAAAATACTAATACCTAATTTCTTATATTAATATAACTACTATAAATATAGCCTATTTTTTTATTAATACATATAAATAAACTATAGCCTTTTAAAAATAATTATATTAAACTAAAAAACATAATTTATTTCTATTTTTTATAATAAACTTTGTAAATAATTATAAATTAAATTCTAAATATCTTCTGTATACTATCTAGAAACTAATAGCTAAATAAAAAAAAGCTAATAGTATAATAAAATAAGTTCTATATATATATATAAACTATTAATAAAATAACTAAGTAAACTAGCTTTTTTTTTTTAGCATAATTTAAAGCGAATAATACTATATCTAAATTTATAAAAATTTTATTATTTTTAGCTAATATAAGCTAATACCTTTAAATGAGTTTTAAATTTTTTATAAAAACTTAAAAACAGCCTTACTAGGCATTACAAGTCTTAGAAGTTAACTATATAATAGAGAAAATAGCTAATATTTAATAGCTAGTTTAAAAAATAATAATTTAAGCCTAAGCTCTTTAAAAAGAATATATAAATTAAAAATAATTACTTATATCTAACTACTAAATAAAAAATATAGTCTAGCTTAATATATAAAATATTAAAACTAAATAACTATTTAAAAAGCTGAACTTAAAGGCTTTGAGAAAATACTTAATCTTTTAAGTAGTTTTTATATATATATATATACTAACTTAAACTTCCTAAATTCCTAAGTATATACTTAGTTTTCTATGTATTTTTACTTTAGCTAGCTGTGTTTAAATTTAAATATTATTTAAGTTAATAAAACTTATTATTAGAACCTATTAAAATTAATAGTAATACTAAATATTATATTAAGTAAATTAAGAAGCTGTACTTTAATTACAAACAGAAACACTATAAATACCTTATTAAATAAACTAGGTATAATAACTTAATATAGTAACTTATAAATAATTATTAAAATATAACTATTATAAAAGAATTTTACTTTTAGAACTTAAACTAACTTACTATTTAAGACTTAACATAAATACCTATTATAAAAGCTTAAATTTAAAAGAAGAGTACTATTATAGTAATTATTTATAATACTTTATAAAAGTTTTTTAAGAAAGCTTTTTTTATAAGTTTTTTTATTATATTATGTGTTTATATATTAGTTTTATGTTAGTATATAATCTCTCACCTAAATACTTTATTTATAGCCTATTTTATTTCTTTTTTTTTATATATAATGTTTTGAATTATCACTTGGTACTATATATAGTAATTAATTAATATTTCTTTTTAAGTTTTTAATTTTCTACTTATAATACTTTTGTAATACTAATATTTAAACTATTATAGATTTTAATTTTTTTTATTTATACTTTAATTAGTATAGTTTTATATTAACGTTTATTACTAATAGTACGTTTAGTAATACTAGTTTAAATAATAATATAAAAAGACTAAGTAAATTCTTATATTTTATAGTAGTTATAATTTATAATTAACTAGTTTAATAACTTTACTAATATTAAATAGTTTAATTTAAACGTAATTAAATTTTTATATAAAAAGAAAACTTTGTTTTTTTAAAAAAAAAATTAGTTTCTTAACTTTTAACTTATTAGTACTTACTGTATTTTGTAAGTTTCTTAAAGTAATTTATTTACTTAATTTATTATATAAGTTTTTTAGTTACTATACTTTATTTTAAGTTTAATATAATTTGTTTTTTAATTTATATAGTTTTTTATAAGCTAATAGCTTATACTTATAATTAGTATAAAATAGTAATTTATTAGCTGTAAATAACTTTATATTATTATAAATAAATTATACTAAAAGTAATAATTTAACATAACGTTTTAAAAGTAATTAACATATATATTTTTAAATATTATTTTAAAGTTTAGTTTATTTATTCTATTTATTTATTTATTTAAAAGTAAAAGCTTATTAAAAGTTAATTTTTTAACTTTAATTTAATTAACAAAGTTTTTTAAAAGTATAATATAAATATTTTTTTTTTTAATTTAAAATAAACTTTTTAAGTGTTTTATATTATAAAATTAAGTTCTTTAAAATTTTATAAGCTAGTTTTTTTACTAATAAATTTATAATTATTAAAATAAAGTATGTATACTTGGTTAATTTATTTATAATTACTAGTATTATGTTATGTTTTTTGTTATTTTCTAGTTTCTTAAATAATAGTAATTTTATAATAAAGTTTATTAAAACTAACTATTATAATTATTTTACTACTTTTAATAACTATAAAAGTTTATAAAACTTATATTTTACTATTTTTTTTACTATATTTTATATAAGTATTAATTACTTTTTTTACTTTTTATTTTAACTCTTTAATATAGTAGTTTCTAAAAATTTACTTTATAGTATTTTCTACTTTTTCATATTTATATATAATAGTTTTATAATTTTCTATAATTTTCTATATAGTATTTTTAGTACATAAATAAGTTTATTTATATATTTAAGCTATTTTTTTAGTTAGTTATTAACTTTTTTACGTTTTTTAAAAAGTATTATTTAATTGAAGTTATTTAATAGTTTTTAAATCTTATAATTATTATTAGTTGTAACTAATTATATATTATAAATTTATTTAATTTTGTTATTAATACTAAGTATAATATTAGCTTATATTATTTTATATAATTTAGTTATTAGCTAAGTACGTTTACTACTTTATTTTCTAATTTATTTTAATAAAATATCTTGAAATTATACATAACTAAAGTTTTTATTCAGTATATTTATTTTTTATTAAGTTTTTTATTTATTATAAAGCTTGTTAAGTTCTTATCATTTAAATATACTACTATTTAATACTTAGTTTTTTTAAAGTAAACTTACAATTTTTTAAATACTACTATTACTATTAGTAGTTTTTTATTATAAACATTATAATTTAATTTAGCTTTTATAAGTTTTTTTTAATAAATAGTTTACTAAATAAAAATATTTATTTTTATACTTTTAACTATAAATTACTTTTATTATATAATTAAATATATTTGTTTCTAGTACTATAAGTAATTTTAAATTAATTTTTTTTTGTATAAATAGTTAAGTAAACTTTTTTTTAAACTTTATAAATACTTACTATTATTTATACTTTTATTTAAATTTAGTATCTTTTTTTTATTATTTCTAATAATAGTATTATAATTTTAAAAAAAAATTATAAACTTTTTATAGAAATTTATAAAACTTTTAAAAAATTAAACTTTTTTTTTTTTTTTACTATTATTAGTATTAACTAGTTTTATATTTTTATTAACTTTTTTAAATTTACTAAAAAAAAAATCCTAATATAATAAATTCTAGAAACTTTATTTTTATAACGTGAAATTTATATTTTTTTAAACTAAATTAAAAGATTATATTTTTAAAGCTTTTTTAAAAGCTTTTTTATATATACTAATATATTATTAAAATATACTATTATAAATACATTTAGGCATTTATAAAGCATATAATTAATAACTATTTAAAAAACTACTAGTATATTAATTAATTTAAATAGTATAATATAGTACTTAAAAAGTTTATATTTTATTTTAAATACTATTAACTATTTATATTTTTACTTAGTATATTTTATAAGCAAGCTAGTTAAATAAACAAGCTAATTAGTTTATTAAAACTATATATTAAAATATTTAATACTATAATGTTTTTATCTATTAACTTATAATTAATTTTTTAAAAAGCTTAAATATAGCGTATTATTTAAGCTCTTAAAATAAGCTAAATATTTAGCTTCTAATTTACTATACGTGTTTTTAATATTTTCTTTTTAAGTTTATAAATATAACGTGCTAGAATTACCTTATAATATAATATTAAGCTTAATTTAATAAATTTAATAGTAACTAAAAAAAAGGTAATAAAATAGTATATACTTAAGCTAAATTTAAGAGAATTTGCTTTTTTACTTAATACTATTTAAAAAATAGCTAATAAACTATTAACTAAGTAGTATAAAAACTTAGTAGGTATAAACTAACTATATAACTTTATTAAGTATACTATAAAGCTTAAAATAAAGTATAATTAAAAGCTAAACTATTAGTATTATAAATAAAAAGAACTAGTAATTATATAAGTTTAGTTTAATTTTATACATAATATAAAGTCTAAATATAGTATATAAAATAAAAATATGTATAACTTTAATAAATTTAGTTTTCAAATAAGTATAATAACTTAGTAAAAAGTTGTTATAAGTTCTAAAAAATAGTATTAACTAAAAGCTATTTAGCTAAATAACTAAAAGTAAGTTATAGTAATTTAAAGTATTAATATATTAAAGTATATACTTTTATTTTTTATTATTTATAAAAGTAAAAACTACTTCTTTGTTTAGTACTAAAAAGTTAATATACTATCTTAATAGGTATTTAAGGTCCTTAATAATAGCTAGATAATAAATAAGCTTAGTTTTTAGTAGTTAAAGTACTTTAATATATACATAAAGAAGTATACTATAAATATATACTATTTATTAATTTTAAATAACTATAAAAGTTATAACTTACTAGAATTTACTAAGTACTATAAAGAAAATAAAATAGTTACTTTATATATATTACTACATTTATTACATATTTTATAGCTACTAAATATTAGTTATTTTTTACTATTAAAAATAGTATATAAGTGTTAAGTTAAGAAGCTAATATATAACTAGTTTAACTATATTATAAAAATAGAGTTTTTAGTAGCTTTTTAAAACGTATTTAATATATTTATTACTAAAAAGAATATTTAAGAAAGTTTTTAAAGTGTAGGCCTAGTTTTATTTAATTTAAATAAAGTAATATTAAAGCTTAATATTTAATTATATATACTTATACCTTTTATTATATAAAATACTTTATAGTAGTTAAAAACCTCTAGTAACTATCTTAAATTTAGGTTATAATTAAAGCTAATTAGTAATAAATTAAGTAACTTACTATTTTTTTTTAAAAAAGAGTTTAATTAGTTTATTAGACCTCTTAATAAGTATATATTAAGGACGGCTTAAAAAAGCCATTAGGTATTATAAAAATTAAGAATATTTATTTATTAATAAATATTTTTAAGCTTAAGGGGCTGCATTAAGTCGCTAATAACACACTATTAAGTTATAAAAAGTTATTAAAGTTTAAAATCTTATAATAAAGATTTTTTTGTATTAAGCTATTATAATATATTAGTAATATAGTAATGCTAGTAACTCTATATAGTCTAACTAATTACATAAAAAAATACTAGAATATAAAAACTATCTAATTTAAAGTTATTTTAGTGAATAGATAGAATATTTTTAGTTCTAACCAGCTCTAGGATCACGTTAGTACTTTATAATATATATATAAGTATAAAATTCCTACTAGCGCGGTAAGAGTACAGACGAAGTCTAAATATTACTACTAAAAGTAAAAAAAGTTATTAACTAATAGGGTTATAGGGATAGCTAATAGATTTATTAAGTTAAAACATAAGTAATTAAGTTACTTTAATAAGTTAAGTTAATATTAATACTAAAATACCCCCTTAAAGAGAGTGCACTGCACCTGGATATGTATATAATAAAATTAGAATAAATTAATAGATAATATAATTAAAGGCTTTATATTAGCTAGATAAAGTCTTTAAGTTATTCACTTATAAGATATAAACAGCCTATAAAGGGAGATCTTTATAGGTAATAGAAAACTAACTTTAAGATAATATCTAAACAGCTAGTAAACTATAGTATTATATTATAACTAAAAAAATAGTAATAAAAAGCGTAGATAATATGTTCTTTACTTATACTAAAAGTGCTAGAGACTAAACTAGACTAGTAATCTATCTAAAGTATAAAAGTAACCTAATTTATATTTAGATTATACTAGAAAGTATGTTTTTTACTTTTAGTAGAATATTATTAGTATAAAGCCTATATACTAAAGTTACTACTTAAAGAGATAATATAATAGCCGGAGAGGACAGATGCGTATATTAGTAGACTAAAAGAATAGAATTTAAAAAGCTAAAGTAAACCTAATTTATACTTAAACTAGTTATAAATATATATATAATATAAGTATTACTTTTCTCTCTAACTTTTTTTAGAAGGCTAGAGTGAACTTAACTTGTACTTAAACTAGCTATATATATAGACATAATATAGATATTATTTTTCTCTTTAATTTCTAAAAGTACTACTAGAAACCTGCTTAAGATATAAACTTTTAGAGTATAATTACTAAGAATTCTCCCCTATATAGTAATAGACTATTTATGTAAATAAAAATAGCTTAAAAGTAATATTATAAAGAGTTTTATAAACTCTTTATTATCTAGACCTAGCGTGATTAGATCTGTTAAGTTTAATATAAATAGTATAAATATTAGGAATCTAGATAGAATCCTAGAGGCCTAAAGAAAAACTATTTCTTAGAAATTTTAGGAGTTCTACTTAAGATATAAATTAATAAAAGAAAAAACGTAAATAACTTTAAGCTAATATATGCTATATATAAAGCTACTAAATAGCTAATATTAGATATAACTATTACCTAAATCTAATAGCTATATAATCTTAAGACGTAGAAAATACGCTGTAGAAATACTAAAGGTAGCTAAGAAAAGCTAGAAAAGACTTATAGAATTCTAATTATTAGAATACCCACACAGGTGATCTAATAGAAGATTATAAAAAGTAAACTAGTTATTAACTCCCAGCTCTTTAAAGCAAGGCTATTTAATAATAATATAATTATTAAATAATACTTTTAATATAGCTAATAAGGTTATATTTAAAGTGTATATAGAAAAAAAAAATACAGTACAAACATTACACAGGCCTATATAATATAATAGAATGTTTATAGAAAAGAGTATTCTATATAAACTATAGAAAAGCTTATAAAGTATAGTAATAAAAAGAGTATAAGATATTTTAAAGCTATTTAGAAAAAATTTAAATAAAAAGAATAGTCTTTTTTAAGCAGACGCTTTGCATCTGTACTGTAAAGAAAAAATAAACAAAGTAATTAAACCTTATATAAAGTAACTTTATTATTATAATAAGGAAAAAAGGAAGATAGATTACCTTATTAGATAACCTATATAAAGAATTACTACTAAAAAGAGAACTAAGTAGATTCTTTTATGTAGAAATTATAAGTAAAAATACTTTATAATTAAGGCTTATATTAAATATAAGTGATATACACCCAGCTTAAGTAAAAGTAAATAATAATTTTAATATTAATATAAAAGACTATATACCTACTCTAAATAAGTAAACTTATTATTATCTAATATAACTATAAAAATATAAATTAAAGTATATATCATCTCTTTTTTAATAGAGTAATATAAATAAAGTATTAGGTACTTATAATTTAAAATCTAGCGTATAATAAATATACTAAATTAATATACTGCCTATATAGATATGCTCTAGTATATATAAAGAAAATCTTATAATAAAAGTATATTTTATAATTAGCCAAAATATTAACGTTATGTATTAGAGATATAAATAATATAGTTTATTTATTATAGTACTCTAGCTTAGTCTAGAGGGGCTAGAGACTACTATTATTAATATCTATAACTTATATAAAAACTACTAATAGATTAGGACCTGGCTAGAGATAGATAAAGCTATTAAAAAAGTAGAAAAAAAGTTATACTTTTTAGAGACTTTAATATACACTATTTAATATAAAAAAGAAGTTATATTATAAGTAAAGTATAAATAAAACACCTACTTCTTAAAATAAAAGTATAAGATCTTTAACTCGCTATATTATAAGGTAAACTAATTTAGAAAAAGGAATAAAAAAAAAGCATTATTAACCTTACATTTCTATTAAACATAATATATAAAAGAGTTAGCTTTTATAGAACGAAAGATAAGTAAACTTTAATAAGAAATTATATATTAATATAAATCTAAATAAATGCTGCTATTTATTTATAAAAGAAAAATAAACACTATATACTTAAAAAACTAGATATGAAAGAATTCCTTTAAGATATTAAAATTCTTAAGTGGATAACGGCCCCGGAACCTCTAAAAGTTTTCTAGAAAGAAATTATATATACTCTTAAGTTTTATTACTTATATATAAGACTTAGTTTATAAGTATATAGGATATAATTACTGAGAGTAATCTAGTTTCTTATAAGTATTAAGCAGATAAGATACTAGTATTATAATTATAAAAAAAATTATAATTATTAGAGCTATAAAGCGCTGTCCAGCCAGCTCTAAAAGAAAATCTAAAGAATAAAAAAAAATAACTAAAAACAATTTATATAAGAATTTATAATAGACTTTATAAAACTATATAATAAGAGATTATAGACTCTTTTAAAGTGGAGTAGAAAAAATACTAATATAATAAAAAATAATCTTTATTTTTTTTAATTTTAAAAGCTTTATTAGCGACCACCTTATTAAAAATAACACTATAAAAATAGAAATTCTAGCTAGAAAGTTCTTTCTAAATATAGGTAAAGTAGACTTTAAAGATATTAATAATAAAATACAGCTAGAGCACACTTAAATTAACATTAACTTATATATATTTAAGAAGGTAATAAGTAATTTAATTATAGAATTTCTAAATAAAAAAGCCCCAGGTCCTAATAATATACTAAATAAGATTCTAAAAATTATACTTCTATTAATAGCTTAAAAGCTTGTATAGGCGGTCTATTAGTATTTTAAAAATAGAATAATACTAACTTACCTTAAAAAATTAATTATAATTACTTTATATAAAAAAGGTAAGAAGAAATTTTTTTTTAAAAAGCTATTAACTAATTAGACTAGAAAATACTTTAGTTAAGATAATTAAAAAATAAGTAGCAGACTTAATAGCAGCAGCTACTAAAAAATATAAACTATTTTTATAAAACTAAATAAAAGTAAAGAAGAAGTGTTTAATATTTTTAGTAATTTATAATAATACTGCTTATTTAGCTTATTATAAGTTATATAATATTATAACTAGCTATACTAGCTATAATTTAGTATAGAGCTTAGAGCATAGCTAGCTTACGTTTAGGCTATATACTATTTTATTTAGAAACAAGCTCTTCTTATATCTCTTTTCTTTTTATCTTAGTATAGCTGAAATAGAGTTAACTTATTTTATTAATCTATATTTATACGATAACACGTGAAGACTGTGCCTATTATTATATTATATTAAAATTATTCTTATTTAGCTAGATAATAGCAGCATAATATTAAAGTCAATTCACGTAATTAATCTAAATATTTAATTTATTAATAACTGTCTCTAGAGGATTAATTATATGATTATATTAAGTTATTAGTTTATTAAGCATATAATCTCTACTAGAAAGCCCTATAATAGTAGGTAATTAAAATTCTGAGTAATAGCCTATATAAGCCTTATATAGCAGGCTTTAAGAGTAACTTAGTAAGTAACTAAAAGACTTATAATAATAGATAATATACTTATTAAATTAAAAGAGAGTTATAAAAGCTTTAGTAAATTCCCCCCCTTTAACTATCTTCTCTTTACTAGAGAAACTAATCTTTATAAATATTACTAGCTTATCTTTACCCTACTAGAGGCTAGAAGCTTTATATATATATAAAAATAAATAAATTAGAACTATAAGAAAGCTTTCTACGCTAGAGATAAAAGTTAATCTTAAAATAATAACTACTAATAATAATTATATGTTTATTTTTAAGTTACTCAGATATACCGCTACGTACTATTTTAATAATATAATTAGAAAAGACTATATTATTAAGAAGCTTTATATTTAGGTATAATATAATAAGAAATTTTTTATAGCTACTACTAAAAGCACTATTTAAGAAACTAATATTTATAAGTCTTAAAAGATAAAGATTACGCTTTCTACTCTAATAATCTTTAATTAAGTAATAATTACTAGTAAGCTAGAGTATAGCTATCTTAAAATACTTATATATTATAATTATACTAATATACTAGAAAAAGCGCTTAATATAGCTAAAACTAAGTTTAATAAGACTAGAGATAAGCTTACTAAGCTTTATTAGCTACTAAATAACACACTTAAGCTCGTAGCTAATTAAGAGAATAAAATTAAAATACTAAGAATATAGATAAAGAAATTTATATATAATATATACTTTTTCCTTTCTATAAAGGCCAGCTTAGTGCTATTATTAATATTAGTAAAGAAAATACACTTTATAGCTCTATTATAGACCTCTTATAATTAGGCTAGCTATATCACTATAGGACCTAATAATAATTCTAATATAAAAGATTTTAATAACTAAATTTTTTAAGTATTACTCTATCTATCTGCTACTCTATTAGTTATGTTTATTATAAATAGCTATTAAGATAATAGCTACTCAGCATAATTTCCCGACCTATTAATACTTAAGAACAGTAAGAATATTACCTTTAATTAATAAAGAGATATTTTAGAGAATAAGATATATATTAACTAAGACTAGTTTACTAGAGCTATTAAGTAAATTACTTAAGAAAATATTATCTCTTATATATATATATATATATATAAAGAGTCCTGTTAACTAGTACTTCTTAACACTTATATATATAATAAAAAAGAGTAAGTAGCTAGTTAGCTATTAGTATATAATAAATCACCTAAAAAGAATATATAGTAATTTATATAAGAGACTTAATATTTACTATGATTTCTAAAAGCTCTACCTTAAAGACCTTACTAACTTTATTATATTCTAAGATAATTTCTTTTACCTAGCTTAAGAATGTAGTCTACTTATAGATTAATAAGTAAAGAATTTTATAAAAAGCTCCTAGACACTCTACATACACAAATAGACATCTATTAATAATAGTACTATAATTAGTATAATAAGTATATAAACTTAGTTTAAGATTTTATTAAAGAGCTAGCTCTCAGCACTAAGAAAACTATTAAATAAATTAATAAAAGAACTAAGAGAATTTAGCTGCTACTAATTTAGTAGTTTTATTTAAAAACTAAGTACCTAACTTATATAGTAGCTACTATTATTCTATTAATACTTATTCTTAAGCTAGCTAGTTATTATAATTGTGGGAAACTTAGCTATTTTATAAAAAACTATTAACTATCTACTTAAGCTATAGCTAAAGTAATTAAGCTTATAGATACTAATAAAAAGCTTTATATACTCTAGAATACTAGTAATAATAAAGAGTTTTAGCTTACTATAAAAGAACTATTAGAAAAAGACTTACTTTATAATGGTACTGTTTACTCTGCTTACTATAGGCTATATAATATTATAACTAGTTATACTAGCTATAATCTAGTATAAAGCTTAGAGCATAACTAGCTTACGCTTAGGCTATATACCATTCTATTTAGAGATAAGCCTCTTTTATATCTTTTCTCTTCTTATCTTAGTGTAGCTAAAATAGAGCTAACTTATTTTATTAACCTGTATTTATACTACAACGCGTGAAGACTAAGCCTGTTATTATATTACACTAAGATTAATCTAATTTAGCTGGATAATAGTGATATAATATTAAGGTTAAGCTGTGTAATTAACTTAAGTATTTAATTTACTAATAACTATACCTAAAAAATCAATTACATGATTATGCTGAGTTATTAGTTTATTAACTATATAATCTCTACTAGAAAGCTCTATAGTAGTAGGTAATTAAAATCTTAAGTAATAGCCTATATAAACCCTGCACAGTAGGCCTTAAGAGTAACTTAATAAGTAACTAAAAAACCTATAACAGTAAATAATATATTTATTAGATTAAAAAAGAGCTATAAAAGCTCTAGTAAATTTCCCTCTCCTTTTTATTATCTTTTCTTTACTAGAGAAATTAATCTTTATAAGCATTACTAGCTTATCTTTTTCACGCTAGAGAAACTAACTTTTATAAGTACTACTAGCTTATCTTTTCTATACTAAAGAATTAGCTAATTACTTTACCTTACTAGAGACTAGAAGCTTTATATATATATAAAAATAAATAGATTAGGACTATAGGAAACCTCTTTACACTAGAGATAAAAATTAATTTTAAGATAACAGCCACTAGTAATAACTACACGTTTATTTCTAAGTTACTTAGGTGTACTACTATATACTACTCTAATAATATAATTAGAGAAGACTATACTATTAAAAAGCTCCGTATCTAGATATAATATAATAAGAAATCTTTTATGGCTACTATTAAGAGCACTATCTGAGAAACTAATACCTATAAATCTTAGAAAATAGAGATTATGCTTTTTACTCTAATAATTTTTAATTAAGTAATAATCACTAGCGAGCTAGAGCGTAGCTATCTTAAAATACTTATATATTATAATTATACTAATATACTAGGAAAAGCGCTTAATATGGCTGAAACTAAGTTTAATAAGGCTAGAGATAAGCTTACTAAGCTTTATTAGCTATTAAACAACACGCTTAAGCGCGTAGCAGATTAAGAGAATAAGATTAAAAATACTAAGAGTACAGATAAAGAAATCTATATATAATATATACTTCTTTCTCTTTATAAAGGCCAGCTTAGTGCTATTATTAATACTAGTAAAGAAGATATACTTTATAGCTCTATTATAGACTCTTTAGAATTAGGCTAGCTATATAACTATAGGACCTAACAATAGTTCTAATACAAGAAATCTTAATAACTAAACTTCTTAAGTATTATCTTATGTATTAGCTACTTTACTAGCTATATTTATTATAGGTAGCTATTAAGGTAACAGCTGCTTAGCCTAATTCCCTAATCTATTAATACTTAAGAACAGTAAGAACGTTACCTTTAATTAATAGAGAAATATCTTAAAGGATAAAGTACACGCTAACTAAAACTAGTTTACTAAAGCTAGTAAGTAAGCTACTTAAAAGAATATTATCTCTTATATGCGTATATATATAGAGGGTTCTGCTAACCAGTATCTCTTAACACTTATATATATAGTAAGAGAAAGTAAGTAGCTAGTTAGCTACTAGTATATAGTAAATTACCTAAAAAGAATATATAGTAACTTATATAAGAGATTTAATATTTACTATAACTTCTAAAAGCTCTACCTTAAAGACCCTACTAACTTTATTATATTCTAGAGTAACTTTTTCTGCCTAGTTTAAGAACATAGCTTATTTATAGACTAATAGGTAGAAGAATTTTATAAGAAGCTTTTAAATGCTTTGTGTATACAGATAGGCATTTATTAATAGCAGTACTATAACCAGTATAATAAATATATAGACCTAGCTTAAGATTTTATTAGAGAGCTAGCTTTTAGCGCTAAAAAAGCTACTAAGTAGATTAATAGAAAAATTAGAAAAACTTAGCTACTGCTAATTTAACAGTTTTATTTAAAAACTAAGTACTTAATTTATATAGTAACTACTATTATTCTACTAATACCTATCTTTAAGCTAGCTAGTTATTATAATTGCGGGAAACTTAGTTACTTTATAAAAGACTACTAACTACTTACTTAAGCTACAGCTAAAGTAATTAAGCTTATAGATACTAATAAAAAACTCTATATACCCTAGAATACTAGTAATAATAAGAAGTTTTAGCTTATTATAGAAGAACTATTAGGAGAAGACTTACCCTAAAGAAAGTCTTTTTTCTAGAATTACTTTCTAAAGCTACTAACTAGTTTAACTCTTACTAACTATTATTTAGTAGACTAGTTTTTACTCTATTCTGCTATATCTCTACTAGTAGACTGGCTATTAAGCTAAGTAACTTTCTTAATACTAAAGCTAGTAATTTTATTCTAATACACCTAAAGCATATGCGCGTTATTAAGAAAGGGCTTAAAATAAAAACTTATTAAATAAAATCTATCCCCTTAGCTAGCTATAATAATAGACTAAATAGATAAGTAAATAAGTACTTTTAGGTTAATCTAGTACTAAATAATTACTATTTATTAACTTATTTTATCTTCTGTAATACTGGCCGCCACGATCTTATAATTAGCTATAAGCTATTTAAAGATATAGGTGCTTTAATTAACTATAAGAAGTAAGTACTTAAATAGCTAAATAATAAGCTAATTAACTATAAGTGTAATATTATTATTTTAATGTAAAATCTATTAACTAAAATTAACCCCTTATACTAAGCTAATACTAACTAACGTAATAAGCTAATAAATATAGTAATTTTATAATGTATCTATAAGCCACCTTAGCGCTCACTCTAGCGTATAGTATAGTAAAAAAATATTAGAAAAATAAAAGAGTAGCTTTACCTATAATAGTAGTTAAAGCTAAGTAAGTAAACTTTCTATTCTTAATTTATCTCACGTAAAGATCTTTCTAAGGTAGGCCTTAAGATTAATACTATAAAAGCTATTACCTTTATAATATATATATAGCAGAAGGAAACTATACTAGGGTATACTAGTATTTATAAAGTAGATAAGCTTATTTAGGACTATAGAGATAAGCTTAGTTTATTAGATCTAAAGCTCTCCTCCTAAAGCTCTAGAGATCTTTTAGTAAAGGCTTTATTAAAAAAGCCCTATTAATTAAATAAGAACCTCACGGGAGAAGAGAAACTTTAGTAGCTTATTAAATAAAAACTATTTTACTCTAGCTATACTAGCATAACTTAGGTCTACTTTTTAAAAAAAAAACTTAAACATACTACCCCCGCATCACGAAGGTGTTAACTATAATATTAAATTAATAGCTAAAAATATACTAATATTAAGTTTACTATATAGCATATCTCTTAAGCAGCTATAGCTTATTAAGACTTATTTAAATAACTACTTTAGATAAGAGATTATTACTTATAGTAATGCTTTATATACTTTTTTAGTATTATTTACTAAAAAGTCTAGAAAAGAGTAGCGCTTCTATGTTGATTACTATAAGCTTAATACTATTATAAAAAAAGACGCTTATCTGATTCTGCTGATTTAGAAGACCCTTACCTATCTAGCACGTATAAGAGTATTTACCAAGTTTAATATATAATAGGCCTTTTATTATATATATTTAAATAAGAATATAGAGGACCTGACTACGTTTTATACTTAATATAGAAATTATAAGTATCACGTGCTACTATTTAGTCTCTATAATAGCCTTACTATATTCTAGTACTATATTAATAAGATGTTTTATAGTCTACTAAATAACTTCTATACTACTTACCTTAATAATATCTTAATTTACTTTAAAGACCTGCTATAGTATGAGAAGCATATTGCTTAAATACTAAGATATCTCCAAAATATAAACCTTTAGATAGATATTAAGAAGAGTAAGTTTACTATTACTAGAATAAAGTTTCTAGGCCTTATTATTAGTATAAAAGGAATCTAAAAGGACCTTAAGAAGGTTACTACTATATAGAAATAGCTAGTACCTACATTAATTAAAAGCCTATAATCCTTTCTAAAATTCTGTAATTTCTATAGAGCTTTTTTAAAAGACTATAGACATATTATTTAACCGCTTATTAAGCTACTTAAGAAGGGTATATAATATGCCTTTAGTAAATACAAGCTAGTAGTCTTCTAGTAAGCTAAAGATTTAATACTATTAGATAATATCTTAGTTTACTACTTACCCTACCGCTAGACGCGTATGGAGATAGATGTAAGTAATAGAGTTATTATAGGAGTACTATTATAGCTCTAAGAGAATAGCCTTTAATGATTTATAGTTTTCTACTTTAAGACTATAAGTAAGCCCTAGATAAACTATAATATATATAATAAAAAGATGTTAGCTATAATCTATAGTCTCTAAGAATAGCACTCACAGCTTATAGGCTTGCAGACTATAGAGTTATTTAATACCCTAACTAATTACTATATATTAGAATACTTCTTTATAAAGTAAGAGCTTACTTCCTACTAGATACGCTAGATAATAAGTATAATAAACTATTACCTAATACTTATTTATTACTTTAGTATAATTAATATAATAGCCAACGCGCTCTCACGTAAGCAAGAGAAACTAAAGATTTAAAAAAATAAGAATAAAATAGCCTAAACACGCGCCTTTCTTTTAGCAGAGTAAATTAATATTAGCTTTATTAAAACCATAAGTAATAACCTAACTGCGCTGTTAATAAGAGGTATACTAGTTACTAATATAATTAAAGTAACTATTACTAATACTTTTATAGTTTTATTTTCTTTAAATGACCCTTACTCACTAATTAATTGCATTATTGAGGTGAATTATAATTATGAGAGTTTATAGCCATTCTAAGAGCGCGCTTTTTCTAGTAACTACTTAGTATAAAAACTTAGCTAAAGTCTTTTTATATACTATAATAAGCTAGTAGTCTCTACTATACACTTTTTAAGAACTTACTTTATTTAAGCTATTTATGCTACCTAGGTGACTATTTACTTAAGTAAAAGAAAGATAGATAAGCTACTTCATGACTACTACTACTAGAGCTATATAAATAAAAATATAGATAACTATATAACTACATATAAAGCTTATAGATAGAGCTATATATTTTATAATAAAACTCTAAGCTTACTTAAATCACTACTAATTCCTAAGCGAGTATAGTAAAACGTCTTTATAAACTTTAAGTTCTTTTTTCTAGATAAGAAAGGATATAACTACGCCTTTGTTATTATAGATTAACTAAGTAAGTATTATTTCTTATTATCTTACTATAAAATAACTATAGCTGCTTAGGCAGCTAATATATACTATTATTATATCTAGTAAGTATTTAGTCTGCTTAGATTAATAGTCTCTAATCACAGTCCTTAGTTTACTTTAGTATTTATAAATAAGCTATACTGACTAATAGGAATTAAGTAAAAGCTCTTAATACTATATTATCTCTAAATTAATAGAAATACTAAGGTTTTAAACTAGTACATTAACTAGCGCCTATGCTTATTTATTAACTATTATTAGAATAACTAGTCAGACCTGCTGTCTTATATAGACTAGATCTAAGTAATTCTATTACATAAGACTATAGACTTATTACTTTATTAAATTAAGTTTAGTTACTAGCTAATCTATTACTAGGACTAGGAGAAACGTATGAAGGTATTTACTATAGTCTATAAATAGATATTACGTGAGGAAGTGCAGAGCTACGCTAAAGCTTACTATAATATAATAAAGCTAGCTATAAAGATAGCTTAATAAGGGATTACTTAAGTATAAAAGTGATAGATTTAATAGGCTAATAAGAAACACTATAAGCTAGACTTCTCTATAGAAGATAAGGTATACATTATACCTAAAGACTTTATTACTAGTTAATCTAGCTAGAAGCTAAACCAGCAGATATATAGACCTTATTTTATTATAGGCATAAAGGGATATTTCTATTACCTTAAGCTGCTACTATATATGCGTATGCTTAACATCTTTTATATAGACTATTTATAAAAAACTTTTACTTACTTACTGCCTGGCTAAATTGAACTTAAGGAACTGCCTATTAAGGTTAATAGATATTTTAAGTAGCTAGTATAGGAAATCCTTAATAGCCGTCTATTCTATAGCTAACTATAGTATAAAGTATTCTAGCTAGCTTATAACCTAAATCCTGCCTAGTATAACGCCTAAGGCTTTATAAGCACTTTATATAAGGTAAGAGACTATTATAAGGCCTATCTAGAGAAGGTAGGATTACTAGTATAACTAGACACCTAGTTAAAAGCATATAAAGTAAAGGAGGATCTAGAAGTAATAAAGGAAAATAATAAGACAACTTTAAAGACAAGAGTAGTACAGAAATTAGTAAGAAGAAGACTATAATCTAAAGACTTAAAAATAAGCCTTTTTTAGAGGAGGGGTAATATAACGGTGCTATTTACTCTACTTACTATAAGCTATATAATATTATAATTAGCTATATTAGTTATAACTTAGTGTAGAGCTTAGAGTATAATTAGCTTATACTTAAACTATACACCACCTTATTTAGAGACGAGCTCCCTTTATATCTCTTTTCTTTCTATCTTAGTATAGCTAAAATAGAGCTAACTTATTTTATTAATTTATATTTATACTATAATACGTAAAGACCGAGCCCGTTATTACATACTTTAAAGAAAGTCTTTTTTTTAAAATTATTTTCTAAAGCTACTAACTAATTTAACTCTTATTAACTATTATTTAGTAGACTAGTTTTTACCTTATTTTTTTATATCTCTACTAGTGGACTAGCTATTAAGCTAAGTAGTTTTTTTAATACTAAAGTTAGTAATTTTATTTTAGTATACCTAAAGTATATATATGCTATTAAGAAGGGCTTAAAATAAAAACTTACTAAATAAAATCTATTCCTCTAGCTAGCTATAATAATAGACTAAATAAATAAGTAAATAAGTACTTCTAGGCTAATCTAGTACTAAATAACTACTATTTATTAATCTATTTTATTTTCTATAATACTAGCTACTATGACTTTATAATTACCTATAAGCTATTTAAAGATATAGGTGCTTTAATTAACTATAAAAAGTAAATACTTAAATAACTAAATAATAAGCTAATTAACTATAAGCGTGATATTATTATTCTAATGTAAAACCTATTAATTAAAATTAATCCTTTATACTAAGCTAATACTAACTGATATAATGAGCTTATAAATATAGTAATTTTATAATATATTTATAAGTTATTTTAGCACTCACCTTAGCAGGTTACACAGTAAGAGAATTTTAAAAAAATAGAAAAATAACTTTATCTATAATAGTAGCTAGAGCTAAGTAAGTAAACTCTTTATTTTTAATTTATTTTATATAAAGACTTTTTTAAGGTAGGCCTTAAGATTAATACTATAAAAGCTATTACCTTTATAATATACATATAATAAAAGAAAACTATACTAGAGTATATTAGTATTTATGAGATAGATAAGTTTATTTAAAATTATAAAAATAAGCTTAGCCTGCTAGACCTAAAGCCCTTTTCTTAAAACTCTAAAAACTCTTTAGTAAAGACTTTACTAGAAGGGCCCTATTAATTAAATAAGAATTTTATAAAAAAAAAACTTTAATAGCTTATTAAATAGCTATACTAGTGTAACTTAAGTTTACTTTTTAAAAAAAAACTCAGACATACTACCCCTATATTATAAAGATATTAACTATAATATTAAACTAATAGCTAAGAATATGCTAATATTAAGTTTATTATATAGTATATTTTTTAAATAGCTATAGTTTATTAAGACTTATCTAAATAACTACCTTTAATAAAGTGTTATTACTTATAGTAATGCTTTATATACTTTCTTAGTACTATTTACTAAAAAGCCTAAAAAAAAGTAGCACTTTTATGTTAACTATTATAAGCTTAATACTATTATAAAGAAAGACGTTTATTTAATTCTATTAATTCAGGAGACCCTTACCTAGCTAGCGTGTATAAAAGTATTCACTAAACTTAACATATAATAAGCTTTTTATTATATATATTTAAATAAGAATATAGAGGACCTAACTACGTTTTGTACTTAGTATAGAAACTATAAATACTATATACTACTATTTAGTCTCTGTAATAGCCCTATTATATTTTAGTATTATATTAATAAAGTATTTTATAGTCTACTAAATAACTTCTATACTACTTATCTTAATAATATTCTAATTTATTTTAAAAACTTATTATAGTATAAGAAGTATGTTACTTAGGTACTAAAATATCTCTAAAATATAAGTCTCTAGGTAGACATTAAAAAGAGCGAGTTTACTATTACTAGAATAAAGTTCTTAGGCCTTATTATTAGCATAAAAGAGATCTAAAAAGACTCTAAGAAAGTTACTATTATATAGAAATAGCTAGTACCTATATTAATTAAAAGCTTATAATCTTTTCTAAAATTCTAAAATTTCTATAGAGCCTTTCTAAAGGACTATAGATATATTATTTAACTACTTACTAAGCTATTTAAGAAGGGTATATAGTATATCTTTAATAAACATAAGCTAGCAGTCTTCTAATAAGCTAAAAATTTAATATTATTAGATAATATCTTAGTTTACTACTTATCCTATCATTAGACACGCATGGAGACAGACGTAAGTAATAGAGTTATTATAAAAATACTATTATAACTTTAAGAGAATAGCTTTTAGTAACTTATAGTTTTTTACTTTAAAATTATAAATAAGCCCTAGATAAACTACGATATATATAATAAAAAAATATTAGCTATAATTTATAGTCTCTAAGAATAGTACTTATAGCTTATAGGTTTATAAACTATAGAGTTATTTAGTACCCTAACTAACTATTATATATTAGAATACTTTTTTATAAAGCAAGAGCTTACTCTCTATTAGATATACTAAGTAATAAGTATAATAAATAATTACCTAATACTTATTTATTATTCTAATATAGTTAACATAGTAGCCAACGCGCTCTCACGTAAGCAAAAGAAACTAAAGACCTAAAAAAATAAAAATAAAACAGTTTAAACACGTGTCTTTCTCTTGGTAGAGTAAATCAACATTAGCTTTATTAAAACTATAAGTAATAATCTAACTATATTATTAGTAAAAGATATACTAGTTACTAATATAATTAAAGTAATTACTACTAATACTTTTATAATTTTACTATCTTTAAATAACTTTTACTTACTAATTGATTGTATTATTAAGGTGAATTATAGCTATAAGAATTTATAGCTATTTTAAGAGTATACTTTTTCTAATAACTACTCAGTATAAAAACTCAGCTAAAGCCTTTTTATATACTATAATAAGCTAGTAGTCTTTACTATATACTTCTTAAAAACTTATTTTATTTAAGCTATTTATACTATCTAGGTGACTACTTACTTAAGTAAGAGAAAAATAAATAAGTTACTTCACAACCACTATTACTAAAGCTATATAAGTAAAAATATAGATAATTATATAGCTATATATAAAGCTTATAAATAAAGCTATATATCTTATAATAAGACCTTAGGCTTATTTAAGTCACTACTAATTCCTAAGTAAGTATAGTAAAATATTTTTATAGACTTTAAGTTCTTCTCTTTAAATAAGAAAGAATATAACTATATTTTTATTATTATAAACTAGTTAAATAAGTACTGGTTTTTATTATCTTACTATAAAATAACTACAGCCGCTTAAGTAGCTGATAAGTATTATTATTATATCTAGTAAGTATTTAGCTTACTTAAGTTAATAGTTTTTAATTATGATCCTTAGTTCACCTTAGTATTTATAAATAAGCTATATTAACTAATAGAAATTAAGTAAAAGCTCTTAACGCTATATTACTTCTAAATTAATAGAAATATTAAGGTTTTAAACTAGTATATTAACTAGCGCCTATGCTTATTTATTAATTACTATTAAAATAACTAATTAAACCTACTACCTTATATAGACTAGGCTTAAGTAATTTTATTATATAAGACTATAAGCTTATTATTTTATTAAATTAAGTTTAGTTACTAGCTAATCTATTACTAGGACTAGGAGAAACGTATAAAGATATTTATTATAATTTATAAATAAATATCTTATAAGGAAGCGCAGAGCTATGTTAAAGCTTAATATAATATAATAAGCTAGCTATAAAGATAGCTTAATAAGAAATTACTTAAGTATAAAAATAATAGGCTTAATAGGCTAATAAAAAGCGCTATAAGCTAGACTTCTTTATAAAAAATAAAATATATATTATACCTAAAGACTTTACTACTAGCTAATCTCGCTATAAGCTTAACTAATAAATATATAGACTCTATTCTATTATAAGTATAAAGAGATATTTCTATTACCTTAAGTTACTACTATATATATATATGTTTAATATTTTTTATGTAGACTATTTATAGAAAGCTTTTACTTACTTATTATTTAGCTAAATTAAATTTAAGAAACCGCCTATTAAGATTAACAGGTATTTTAAGTAGCTAGTATAGGAAATCCTTAATAGCTATCTATTCTATAACTAACTATAGTATAAAGTATTCTAGCTAGCTTATAATTTAAATCCTACTTAGTATAATGCCTGAGGCTTTATAGGTGTCTTATATAAGGTAAGAAATTACTATAAAACTTATCTAAAGAAAGTAGGACTACTAGTATAATTAGACACCTAGTTAAAAACATATAAAATAAAGAAGAACCTAGAAGTAATAGAAGAAAACAATAAAGCAGCTTTAAAAATAAGAGTAGTATAAAGACTAGTAAAAAAAAGATTATAATCTAAAGACTTAGGAACAAGCCTCCTTTAGAGGGGGGATAATATAATAATACTATTTATTTAACTTATTATAAGTTATATAATATTATAACTAGCTATATTAGCTATAATTTAGTATAAAGCTTAGAGTATAGCTAGTTCACGCTTAGGCTATATACTACTCTATTTAAAAATAAGCTCTCTTTATATCTCTTCTCTTTTTATCTTAGTGTAGCTAAAATAGAGCTAACTTATTTTATTAATTTATATTTATATAATAACGCATAAAGACCGTGCCTGTTATTATATAATTAATATATTTATTTTTAGTATTTAAACAGTATAAAGAGTGCGCTTAAGCTATATTATTTTAATATTAAGTTTAGACTTAGCTAAAGTTTTTAATACTATCTTTTATAAACGCCTGTTATATATTCTAAGAAAGAAAAGACTACTAGAATAAATAGTCTATTTTATATAAAGCTTTTTAACTGCTTAATAAACGTATATTATATTTTTTAGATATTAAAATAAGTAAATTTAAATATAAATAAGTATTCTATAGAGATTTCTACTTTTACTAATTTTATTCCTCTTCTTTATATTAGAGCTTCTAGAGGAGTTTTAGTGATTAAATAGTAATACACTAATATTTAGCTTTATTAATAATATGAATTTTATTTTATAAGGAAACTCTGCTACTAAGAACTACTAATATTTAATAGCTATATATAATTAATATATAGCGTAAGTAAAACACTATAGAGCTATATTTATACTAAAAAAATATTAGTTTATATACTTTACTAGAAAAAGACGCTATAATAGTGTAGACTTAGTATTAACTATATAAATTACTAGCTATAAGACTACTTTCTAGAGCTTAAGTATATATATATTTAGGGTCTAAATAGACCTAAAGCTCTAATAAAAAGAACATATCTATAAAGTAGTAGAAAAGGGTATAGTAGTTTTTAAAACTATATTATAAATTACTATATTAATATAGGGCCTGTTTATAAGATACTTATGTCTTCTATATATAGTAATTATCCACCTAATAATACTCTACAGTGCCTAGATATAGGGAACTTATAATAATAGTAATTTAATAATAAAAAATTTTATCCGGCCGCTTTAAAAGACCTAAAACTATTATAAGTTACTAATTTACTAACGTAAATTATACTGGTAATAAGCTGTCTAACTAATTATTATAATAATTAATTAGTTCCCTTGCTTCCTAATCAGATAGCTTATTAAACTTAATAGAAGTTAGTTAACTTAATAGAGATAAAAAGAAGTAATATAGTAAATTAAGATTTAATAGAATAGTATTAAACTATTTCACTTAAGGTGTGAATTTTAATTTTAGAGTAACTATAAAGAATTAAAAGTAATTATAAACTATTTAGTGTTTTATACTTATAGTAGATCCTCCGCGCGTATATTATGTACTAACTAGTAGTATATTAAATACTATTAGAGACTATTAGAGTTACTAAAGGTTTTATTATTTTATCTCTTCTCTATTTACTAAGCCTTACTTCTTATTACGTAAGTAAATACTCCAGATCCGTTTATATAGTTTTATATTTTTATTTTTATTTCTTGGCTCTTGCCTTAGCCTGTGCTAATATGATTTGTATTTACTTATAGTTTTTTCTTTTAAGTTTAAATATATATTTCTATTCTAAAGCTTTATTAGCTGTTATTACTAATTTCCTTAGCTTCTTAATTATAGTTACTTTCTTATTACTATCCGTAATACTATCCCTTCCTTCTAAGTCTTTATTTTAAAAGATAGTTTTTTTTTTATAAGTAGTATAAAGGCAGTAGGTCTTTTACCTAGTATTTTAAATTATAAAACCTTTAACTTTCTTTCTTTCCTGCCTAGCTTTTTAATAATGACATGTCTTAAGTTATCTTTAATATATACTTATTACTTAGTTTCTTAGATTTATAATAAACCCTATTATATACCAACACCCTGCTTAAACTATTCCTGTTAAGGTGATAATTATTTTATAAACTTAAGTTTTAGTTATTACTCAGCCTATACTGACCGTAACGTGAAGTATAATTTAATTATATTATAATTAGAATAGAATCACCTTAATTATAATAAAGTAAAGTTTTATTATTAGCTTAATTCTATTAAGGATTAGTGTTCTAAGCTTTATGCTTATAAGTTATAACTTTATTATAAACTCACATAAGTAAATTTAAAAGAGAAGGAAATATTTAATTAGGAAATAACTTCAATTCATAAAGTCCAAGCTCTTAAAAAGGAAGAGACTTGTTCTTAAGATTAAGAAATTTATATATTATAATCTGTAGCTTAGACTTCTTCCCAGCCTATTACTTTACCTTTTTTATCTTTTAACTTTAATTAAAATACTTTATAGTTACTTTATTCTTAAAATATAACTTTAGAGTAAGCTTTTTTTAATTTATCTAATAGTACTAGTTAATTAGCTCTAGATTATTTTTTAGGTTTTTAATTAGTTTTTACGTATTATCTTTAGGTCTATAGCTTTTCTATTTAATTAAATACTTCCACTAATACCTAAACTATTAATAATCTAAAATTTATTAAACTTTATACTTAGTAGTGTCTTTTTTAAGTTTAAGTTTTATTTATAGTTTAGCATTTTATAGTGCTGGTTCTAATTTTAAAATATAAAAAACTAAATAAATCCACATGTCTTTAGGTAGTTATAGTTTATAATTTATAGATTTTATTTATCATTTAATCTTAAATAGTCCTAATTTAATGTGATCTAGTTTTTTTAATAGTTATTTTATTTCTAAATTTTTTTATAATAAAAATTTTTTATCCTCCTTCTTAAAGATTAGTCTCTT
Organism: Zopfia rhizophila CBS 207.26; assembly: GCA_010093925.1. NCBI lineage: Eukaryota > Fungi > Ascomycota > Dothideomycetes > Zopfiaceae > Zopfia > Zopfia rhizophila. The sequence goes on along the minus strand of ML994753.1, from coordinate 100,782 downwards.
AATTTTAGATTTATTTTTTTATTATTTGCTGAGGTCTCCCCTCTGGGTGATTTTCCTTACTATTTCTTAATAAAGTTATTATAACTTCTTAACCTTTATTTTTACTAATTCTAATATCTTATTTAGCTTTCGTGGTTTTTAATAAGCTGTAGGTTTATAACCATAATTTATAAAGAATAGTAATTTTCTAGTAGTTAATAACTTTACAGAGTTATATATAAACTTAGCTATTAGTAGTAAGTTAATCTAATTATCTTATTACTTATTAATATATATCTATAGGTATTATTCTAGTGTCTGATTTGTCTATTCTATTTATCTATTTATTTATAAATAAAATGCTGTTAAGAGACGGTATTCAGCCCCTAGCTTCTTTATAAACATTTTCTAAAATATTAATATAAATAATTTGTCTCTGTTTATGATGAATTCTTATAGTAATTTATATTATACTATTAATAGCTTAATTAATAATATCGCCAATTCATCTACTTTAACTTCTATATATGTTGGTTTAAAGTATACGTACTTTATAAATTAGTCTACTATAACTAGTATCATATTATACTATTAGCCTTAAAAGGTGGTTGTTGTTGGTATTCTTATAATAAAGTTTATTATAACTAATTCCTATAATAGATCTAGTAAAGGAATTAGTTATATAAGTCTATATTTTTTATATCTTAATGCTTTATTTTTTTTGTACTTAATATACTTTAAAAAAATAGCTCTAACCTTTTTCTATATTCCAGGAATCTAAAAATATCTATTAATTTATTCTATAGTTTTCTTAATTCCTTAATGTCTGTGCATTTCAGCTGAGTGTTAGTTTTTAATAAGTTTAGTCTATAATACTTCTAGTATAAAAATAGTTTCTATTTCATGCTATTATAGTCGTCTATAGTCGTATTCTCTAATTTATTTTTATTATGTATTTTTAATAATGACTACTATTTTAATATTTATTTATAAGCTTCCTAGAAATCTATTTTATCTTTATTTAAGTATTATGTTATAGATTTTTGGTATGTTTTTTATATAGTTTACTCTTTAACTAAGCACGTCAGCCGCTATATTTTCTTTTCCTAATTTATAAAGTATTTAAAAGTTAAATATAGAAACTAGTTTCTATTATCTAATCTATTATTAATTTAACTTTTTTATTATTATAAAGGCTGTTAGATTCTTGTGATTTAAATATATAATAATTTAATACTTAGCTCCTTCCAAGTAATGTCTCTACTTCTTAAATACTTAAACTATTACTAATAGTTTTTTATTATAAATATTATAGTTTAACTTAGTAGTTATGAGTTTATAAGATAAGAAGTCTATTAGACGTTTATACTTATTATTCTATATTTATAGTAGAATAGCTCTTATAGCTTTATCTAATATATCTATATATATCTCCATTTAAAGCCGTAAATCAAATATTTTTAATATTAGTAGTTATTAGAATATTTCTTTTAGTATTATGAAAGCGTTTTCCTCGTGTTATCTTTACTTAAATTATTAATTCTTTTTTAATAATTTCATTAAAAGTGATGTGATTTTTGAGTAATTCTTAATAAATTATTAGCAGAATCTTATAAATCTAAGGAAAGAATAAACTTCTTTTGTATTTATTAGTATAGGCTAAGATAGTATATCTTTTATTTTATTAGAATTAACTATTATCCCGTCTTAGGATACTAAGTACTCTAAGAACTTAACTTCTGTTTTATAAAATATATATTTTTCTATTTAAATGTATAACCTGTGTTCTTTAAGCTTTTATAATATTTTTTTAGTATACTTAATATATCCCTCTAGCATTCTATTTGTGTATATAAGTATATTATTAAAATATACTATTATAAATACGTCTAGGTATTTTCTTAGTATATAGTTAATAATTATCTGGAATATTATTAGTGTATTAGTGAGTCCTATTAGCATAACTAGATATTTAAATAATCTATATTTTATTTTAAATACTGTTATCTACTTGTGTCCTTTAGCTATTTATATTTAATAGTATCTATTTTTAATATTAAAGAAGCTAAACTATTTAGCTCCTCTAAGTTTATTTATAAGTTCTAATATTAGTAGTATTAAGTAACGATTTTTTACTATGGCTTTATTAAGATATCTGTAGTTAATATATAGCCGTAATTTACTATTTTTCTTAAATATAAAGAGTATTAGTAAAGTTATCTTACTTTAGCTAGTTTATATATATCTTTTCTATTAATTTTTCTATAGAAATTTCCATAATTCTTTTTATTAGTGTATGGGTACTTGATATAATAGTCCTAGCTTTAAATCTATTTCTTCTATAAGTATAATTCTATAGTCTTAGTTCTAATATTCTAGTAACTAGTCTTTAGCTTTCTTAAAGAACTATTCTCTAAATTCCTCTTAATATTCATTCAGCATAATAAACGTGGTGTTATGAAGTATTATTTTCTTTATTTATATTATAGCTTTTATTTATCTATGGTGGTCCCTTCTGATTCCTATAGATTTTATTTTCTAGTTAATTATCAGGTTCTATCGTGCTAGCTAATTCTATCCTAAGATAAAATTCTTACTACCTAAATCTATAATCTTAATATAATAGTTATCTGTGTAATCTACTACTTTAATAATCATATCCCGTATTTCAAGATTAATTAGACTTTTTCTGAATGTTATTAGATTATTATCTATGTATCTTACTCATATAGGTATATCTAAAACTCTAGTTAGTATTTAGTATCTTTATATTTATTTATTTAATATAAGTGTCTTACTAGCCCTACTGTCTATAAGGGCTAGTATTTAATTATTATTAATATATATATCCACATATAGCTTGTTCTTATGTCTTTAGTTTAGTTATATATATATAAATATTATATTCTTTCTAATCTTTAGTTCTTAGTCCTCTAGTGGCTTGGTTATAGTCTACTGGCTTTTTAGTTTTTTATTTATAGCTAACTTCTAAGTAGCAGTTATTTCTTTAGTGTTTTCTCTTTAGGTCTGTAGATTAGATATCTCTAGAGTTAATATACTTTCTTATTAAGTATCTTATATATATTTTTAGCTTATTCTCTATAATCCTGGCATTTCTATTCTAAAAAACATTCTTAATATATAAGTTTCTTATGTAATTCTATAGCTAACTATTCCTTCTAGTAGTATTTAGCTTAGTGTGATTAATATTCTATCTAATACTTATTTTATAATAATTTCTTATATTAGTCTGAATTTAGGTTCTGTAGTTTATTTTCTAAGTTCGTATAAACTAGTTCTTACTATAGGTTAAGTTCTTTCTTATTAATTAGTTACTATAGTATTTTTTTTATTCTAGATCCTTTAACACGTATAGCGTGTTTATTCTATTTATAATTTACTCCTATATAATTTAATACTATGTATATTTAGTATTTTTTTATTCTATTTACAGCGTTATTATCTTGTATTTATAAGATTAGTAAAAAGGTTTTTTCTTCCTTTCTGTTCTAATCCCATCCTAGTTCTGGATATCTAATAAAGTGATAGTATATTATATTAGTTACAACTAGTATAGGTATTTATCTATAAATCTTATTTATTTATATAGCTAGTTTTTATCTACTTAGTTCTTTATGCTATTTATTTCCTGCTAATTATAATACTTATTAGTATTTATATATCCCATCTCTTAAGATAACTTCCTAGTGTTTAGTAATATAGTATTTTTTTTAGTAGTATTTTAATTTATATATCCAACAGTGCCTCTAGTGCACGCGCTGTATAATTATTATAGATATTAATTTCTTATCTTTTATTATCTTTTTATCTTTTTTTTATCTAAATTTCTAGTTTTCTTTCTTAAAGAGTCCTTTTTCCTGTTTTATAATCTTATAGAATTATTATATTTCTTTTTTAGTTTTAGCACCATATTGTTGAACTGCTGCTCCTTATATTATAGTAATTATATTATTAGATTATTTCGCTAGATAATCTTTAACTTGTTAATACGATATTTTATATTCTTATCTAAGATATATATAACTTTTATAAATTTAGTATTATTCTTTCTAAATTCGTTATGTGATAGCCTTTTATGTTATTATATATTATACTTATTTTACTTAAACTATAGCTACCTTAATTTTCTTTAGTGCCTTAGTCTAGATATAAGCCTTTCTAATATCTAATTATTATTATTTATAATCTTTAACGAAGTGTCTTTGTTTTCTATATTCTAAATAAATTTTATATATATAGTATTTTATTTATTTCTTAGCTCACTTTTCTTACCCCTTTTTAATAAATATTTATTTTATATTAATATCTATTTCGTTATAGGTTTGGTTATTTTTCCTATTTTTTTTAGGTATATAAATTACTAATTTTTCTTATACTTTTTTCTCTTATTTTTATTAGTACTAATAGTTGTTAATAGTTACTTATTTATTTAATAATTTCTAATAAGATACTTAGCTACTTTCCTCTAGAAATCTCGTCTTTAATTCTATTTTTTAATTTTTTATAATATATTATAACTAATAGCTGATCTGCCTAATTAAGTTGTAATTAAATTTATTTAAACTCTATTATATAATTAGCTGCTAATGTTTATTACTTAAGTCACTAGAGTTTCTAAATTACCTCTATTTCTTTATTAATTTTTCTAAAAATAATAATTATTTCTTGCTTGAAGCATTTGTAACTTCTAAACACATATTATATATTATTATTATTATAGTTAGTTAATCCTATTACTCCTAAGTTAGAGTCTTTATTTACTAGGTAGTTTCTTACTAGTAGTTTAAACTATTATATAGCTCTATCTATTATATTTATACCAGCTACCAGAATCCAATCCTAATTAGTTAAAAATAATTTTTAGTTAAATTAATAGTATAGATTTATTACTGCTATAAAAGTTTTAAGCTTGTTTTAATTACTATTAAACTTTTTAAGAAACTATATCTTTACTGTTCCTCCTCTTTAATTCATTCTAATTTATTATTATAGGTTTATTAAGGTATCACGTAATTTCATAATAGCTACTTTTTATTTTTAGATAATTTATTATATACTCTTAGTTTCTCTAGATATACTTCTAGTTATAGATAAAAATCTTATTATAACTTCTTTATTACTACTACTTTCTTCTGACGAATAAAGTTTTTATTTGTTCTTATAATAAGTTATTATAGACCTTTATTTAGATAGTCTTATATTAGAGTCTATCTAACTACTTTTTTTACTTTCTTAAAGGGTAGTTATAATATTATAAGTTACTAACTTACTAACGTAAATTATACTAGTAATAAGCTGTCTAACTAATTATTATAATAATTAATTAGTTCCCTTACTTCCTAATCAGATAGCTTATTAGACTTAGTAGAAGTTAGTTAACTTAATAGAGATAAGAAGAAGTAATATAATAAGTTAAAATTTAATAGAATAGTATTAAACTATTACACTTAAGGTATGAATCTTAATTTTAGAGTAACTATAAAGAATTAAAAGTAATTATAAACTATCTAGTATTTTATACTTATAGTAGATTCTCTGTATGTATATTATATACTAACTAGTAGTATATTAGATACTACTAGAGACTATTAGAGTTACTAAAGGTTCTATTATCTCGCCCCTTTTTTATCTGCTAAGCTTTACTTCTTATTATATAAGTAGATACTCTAAATCTATTTATATAATTTTATATCTTTATTCTTGCTTTTTAGCTCTTGCTTTAGCTTATGCTAATATATCCCATATCTACTTACAGTTTTTTCTTTTAAGCTTAAATATATGTTTTTATTCTAAAGTTTTATTAGCTGTTATTACTAATTTCTTTAGCTTCTTAAGTATAATTACCTTCTTATTACTATCCATAACAAAAACTAGTATCTTTATAAGATAATAAGGGTATATAAAAGAATTCTAATAGTAGCTATTAAGAAAGAGATAGTAGTTCTACTAATTATACTTTATATAAATACTATAGCTCTAAAAGGACTTTAGATACTAGCTAAGACTTAGTAAAAAAAAATATAGTAAATATCCTAGATAATATCTAAACATTATTAGTAAGTTAATAGTAGACTATAATATAACTACTAACTCCACTAGAAAAGCTTTAAAATTAGGTAAAAAAATATAAGAAAGAAGTTTTAGTTTATTTTATAAAAGAAAACTTTAGAAACTACTAACACCAGCAGAGACAGAGATGTATAGGGAAATTATAAATATATTATACTAATAACTATTAACACCGCTAGCGTATAGCTACTCTTATTTTAAAATAAATAAATATAAAATAGTAATATTAATAATAAAGTATAGTAAAAAGACAGATAATATTTACTTAGTATATTTTATAGAAAATATCTATAATCTTACTTTATAAAAAACTTTTAAAGGTAGAAGCTATTACTTTGCTTTTATTATATATAAAAGTTTTTAGCCTTAACGCCTAGCTAGTAAAAATAGAGGTTCTAAATAAATTCCTATAGTATAATTATAGCTAGCTAGTATAAATTATATACTATACTCTTTTTTACTACTTTAAGCTAAAAAGAACTAAACTAATAGTATTATTTCTGTTAGAATGACTGGAAAGAATACTAAGCTAAAAAGATAATACTTAAGTAGTAGTAAGATAATTTATAAAAACAAAATTACTTACTTAGTTTTAAGTAGTAAAAGTAATTAATATTAAGAAAATAAACAACTTCCGCCTATTCCAGAGCATAGACAATTAGTAGGAGATAGAAAAAGAAAATAAGATTATTTATAAAATACAAACGTAATAGCTAAAATTATAGACTAAATAAAAAATAAAAAGGTAGAGAAAAAGTGCTATAATTATAAAATACTAACGCCCCTCCAGCATAACACATTAATAAATTTTCTTATTAGTAAGTTTTTTTTATAAAAGGAATTAGCCTATATAGACCTATTAAAGGGACCTAATCAGGCAGTAAATAGAAATAATAATAATAATTAATTTATTAAAAGTACTTTTTTAATAGCTTATTAAATAGTATTATAGTATAATTAAATTACTAAGCTTAAAATAGCTAATAAAGTTATAAACTAATAAAAATAGTATAAAAAAAAGTATATTTTATAAAAAGAAGTTCTTACTTTTAAAGCTGGTTTATAATTAGTTACTAAAAACTCTACTATTATAACTTTTAGTAGTAAGAAGAGTTAAGGTAATATTATAGTAAATAAAATTAAACTAACTTAAAAGTACTATAAAAACTATAATAGAACTAGATATAATATTTAAATATATTAAATTAATAAAGAATTTACTATAAAATCTAATAATAAAAAAAAATTAAAAGTAAATTATAGTAGAGTAAAGTAGTCTATTATATAATTTATATAATTTAGTATAGTTTTAGTAAACTAATTAGCTTACTTATTTAACTAGTTTACTTATAAAATATGTTAATTTAAATTCTATAGTATTTCCTATAAATATTAAATAAATAATATTATTTTACTTTTTAAAGTTTGTTTATAAGCTTTTAAATTAATAGTAATAAGTATTAAATTTTTATTATATTATTTAACTTTTCAAAATCTATATAAAATTATAGCCTTTTATTTTTCTAAAGTATAAATAATATTAGTAAACTTATTAAGTTTTTACTTAATTATATGTATTTTTTTTAGAATTTTTTTAATATATTATTCTAATTTTTTTTAACTATAGTTTTAATAGAAAATATATTAATTTTAGTTTAAATTAATTTTTATTTTTAACTAGTATTTTATAGTTTTAAAGTTAGTATTTTAGTAATATATTTTCTTTTTTTTATTAAATAAGTCTATAATTTCTTATATTCTTAAAGTATTTAAACTTTAGTAGTATTTAAAGCTTATTTTTAAATTATACTACTTTAATATTTTATAGTTATTTTTTATAAAGTTACTATATAACTTTATATAAAGCTTTTTTTTATTTTAAAGTATTATTTTAATATATATAGTTTCCACTATAATTTACTTTTAACTACTATGAGAAATAAACGTGTAAATTAGTTTCTTATTATTAAATATATATTAAAAAACTTACCCTAGACGCTTTACGGAGTCGTGATAATATTATTATAGTATAGAGATTAGTAGCTAGACCTCTAGAAACTAGCTCTAGAGTTATAAATTTAATTTATATTATTATAAACAACACCTAGTAGCTATATAGCTAGTTTATAAAAAGAAATTAATTAAATTAATATTTTTATTTCTAGCTATAGCACTGCTCTAGTCTGTAAGATATAATAGTAACTTTATATAATTTTTCCTTAATCACATTCTAACCTAGCTAAAAACTATAAAAGTATTTAGAAATACTTTTTTACTATTAAAAACTACCTTTATACTCTTATTTTTTAGATTATAATTTTAAAAATAAGCTACAGTCCTCTTTTCTATGCTATTATAGTAGTTAATAATACTATTTTAATTATTATTATATCTATATACAGAGCTATTCTAACCTGTTTATATTATAAAATTATTATTTTCTAAACTGCTACCTTTATATAAGACTGTGGAAAACTTATAATAGAAATTATTTAAGCTATAAACACATAGAAAGGACTAGGCGTAGTAGGTAAAGTTTTTATAAATTATAAACTTTCTAATAAAAACCTTATACTAACTACAGATACTAAAATAGAGAAAAAATAGTTAGAAAAAAACTATAACTAGCTTTATAAGATCTGTATAGAGGTAAAACTTGTCTATAGAAAATTTATAGTCATTATATATAGCTTCCAGCTATTTGTAATTAACTATTTAAATTAAAAAATAGCTATCTAAGAATTCTATAGTCAGAACTAATATATTTAGGACTAAATTAAAATTCTTAGAGTAAAGTAGCCTATAAAAGTAATCTAAAAATAGAAAACTATTTTTTTTCTAATTATTAATCTTATTAGCCTAGAATAAGTTAACCTTTTAATAGATAAAGGCTTATTTTTTTATAGTAAACTACTTTCATATAAATTCTATTATAAAGACTATAAAATAACCTAATACTTTAACTACTAAAAATATAGTTATATTACTAGATTTTATAGGGTAGTAAAGAAATGCGGATTCTATACTAGCCTAAAATACTTAGACTATAAATATAGTCTCCATAACTAGAAGAATAAAGTCTATTATGTAAATTATAAAGAAAACTATTTAGTATAAGTAGTAGCTTATAATTTATAGTAAAAAAAAGCTAAAAGAGCTAAATAAGTCTATATAAATAGGCCTTAAAAATTTATTATTATAGCTTATAAACTTATTATATTTACTTATAGCTACTTAGTAAACTACTTATAACAGCTAACTAAGTAAAACTAGAATAGAAAAGATATAAAGAACATTAAAATTATACTCTTTTAAGATAATAGAAAGTAAAGTAGGGTAGAAATAAGTCTACTAATACTATTTTTAAAAAAAAGTAGTCTTAAGTAACCTCTAAGTAGGCCTATAAAAAGCCTAAGTAATTAAAATATTATTAAATTTCTCTCTATAAACCCTCCCTAATAAATACGCTATGTATTATCTAATAAAATGTATAGAAAAGTAAAAATAAAATTATAATCCTACTAGTTTATAACTCTAAAAATTAGTAAGATATTATTACTATTTAGGAGTTATAATAGAATAAATATATATATACTACCTACTACCCTATAAAGTGTTTATTCTGGCTAGTATATTTTCTATCCTTTTATAGTAAGACCTGCTTTCTTGTTAGTAAATAACTTTTACTAGATATATAGTTAGTAAGATACTATAAGCTAGATTCCTCTACCTTTATAGTCTATACTAAATAATAAATACTTTATATCTATAATATCTACTTAAAGCCTTTTAGTAAAAACTAGTGTAACTTAAAGTCTCTTATTTTTAACTTTTAAAAGTAACTTATAGAGCCTGGTGAACACTTTCTTTTAGAAAACTTTAATTTATATTACTTACTATAAAGTAGTATAAGATACTTAATATAATATAAAATAATAAATAACCTTATTTAAATTACTATAGATGTAAATTTTAGCTTTTTAATTTTACTAGAAACTATTATATAGTTTATATAAAGCTTTATTAGTATAATTAATTTTACTTTTACTACTCTAGGTATTTAAGGAAAGTTTATTAAATATAGTATTAATAAAAGTTTCTACTATATATTAGACTACTTATCTGTCTTATTTTTTTTTTTAAAGTTATAAGCTATTATAAACCTTTAAGCTAGTTAATAAAAGCCTATAACTAAAAGAAAATAGATATTAAAAGGATTTCTAGTAGTATATAATATTTTTTTAGTCTATAGAAAGACTTTAGCACCTTAGAAGTAATTAACTAATATATAAAATACCTCTAGGCCTTTCTAGTTAACCTTATCTAGTATATTATACTATTACGGAAAGTAAAACTAGATTTTAGCTATCTATAGTAGATTTAAGAAGTTATAAAAATAGTAAAGTAGTAAAAAATAGCCTAAAGATACTATAAATTTACAGAAGTACTTTATAAGCTAGTATAAATAAAGAAAAGAATTATTTATAATACTAAAAGACAGTACTTCCGAAATTAAATTTATAAAGTAATAGTTAAAAGAGATAGTATTTAGAAGCTAGTAGTATAAGTAAAAAACTATAGCTATATTTCTTCTAAATCTCTTATTTTTTCTTTATTATAAACCTAAAACGGGACGGCCTAGACCTATAAAAAGAAAATAAAAATTTTATAAAAGTAGTTTTTCCTAGCAGAGTTAAATATAAATCTCTTAAATATTATAAAATTTATATACCTTTTATAAGTTACATAGCTTCTAGAAATTACTTTAAAAACTGTTAGAAAAGTAATAGTTAAATAGTAGACGTTTAGTACGCTAGGTTATAATAGTATTTTAAATAGCTTTTTAAAAGCTATAGGCTTTTTCTTTTATATAGCTATAATAGAAATTATCTAGATATACTAGAACCTAGTATACTATTTATAAATATTTAAAATTACTTATATAGTGGCTCTGCGGAAGCCTAGAAAAAATAATTACTTAATTTTTAAAATATAATAGCCTATCACGCTTCTAAACACTACTATAAAGATTATAGAGATAATTATAATAGAGTATTTAAAGTAACTAATAAAGTAATATAATATACTTTTAGTTTAATAAATAAGTATAAATAAGTATAAATCTATAAATATAGCTTTTAATTTTCTTATAAACTAGGTTTATACTATCTGGGGAGAAAAGGGCTCTGTTATAACTCTTTTAGCACTTAATATTTTTAAAGTATTTAATAAAATAGTCCATAAAAAGCTTATACACGTTTTATAGATAAAAAGAATTTTATAATAACTTATCTATTAAATTAAAGCATTTATAATAGACTAGAAAATAATAATTATTCTTTTAGATTATAAGATAGAGCTTTTTAATATGCTAGCTGAAATTTTATAAAGTTCTTTCTTTTTACTAATTTTCTTTCTATTCTATTTTATAGAGCTTTATAAGGCTTATGGTAATACTTATAAGAATATATATATTAGTAGTTTTATTAATAATACTATACTTTTTATATATAGTTTCTTAATAGAAGTTAACTGCTGTACTTTTAAGTATATTTATAATTATTATATTAGCTAAATAGCCTATTACAGAACAGTTTTTACACTAGAAAAGTATAAACTAATATATTTATTATAAAATCTAAAACGCTTTAATATAGTAGTTTTTGTAAATATTAATAATATAATAGTACTACTTACTCTACTTACTATAGACTATATAATATTATAACTAGCTATACTAGCTATAACTTAGCGTAGAGCTTAAAGTATAGTTAGCTTACGCTTAGATTATATACTACTTTATTTAGAAGTAAGCCCCTTTTATATCTCTTCTTTTTTTATCTTAGTGTAGCTAAAATAGAGCTAACTTATTTTATTAACCTATATTTATATAACGACGCGTGAAGACTAAGCCTGTTATTATATTATACTAAGATCTATCTAACTTAGCTGGATGATAGTAACATAATATTAAAGTTAATTTATATAATTAATTTAAGCGTTTAATTTATTAACGACTGCACCTAGAGAATTAATTACATAACTATACTAAGTTATTAGTTTATTAACTATATAATCTCCACTAGAAAGCCCTATAGTAGTAGGTAATTAAAATCTTAAGTGATAGCCTATATAAACTCTATAATAGTAGGCCTTAAGAGTAACTTAGTAGGTAACTAGAAGACTTATAATAATAAATAACGTATTTATTAGGTTAGAAGAGAGTTATAAGAGCTTTAGTAAACTCCCTCTTCTTTTTTATTATCTTTTTTTTACTAGAGAAACTAATTTCTATAAGCACTACTAGTTTATCTTCTCCCTACTAGAGAAACTAACCTCTATAAGTACTACTAGCTTACTTTTTTTATACTAGAGAATTAGCTAATTACTTTACCCTGCTAGAGACTAGAAGCTTTATATATATATAAAAATAAATAAATTAGGACTATAAGAAAGCTCTTGACGCTAGAGATAAAAGTTAATCCTAAAATAATAGTTACTAGTAATAACTATATATCTATTTTTAAGTTGCTTAGGTGTGCTGCTACGTATTACTCTAATAATATAATTAAAGAAAACTACACTATTAAGAAGCTCTGTATCTAGACATGATATAATAAGAAACTCTTTATAGCTACTACTAAGAGCACTACCTAAAAAACTAATATCTATAAGTCTTAGAAGATAGAGGTTACGCTTTCTACCCTAATAATCTTTAATTAAGTAATAATTACTAGTGAGTTAGAGCGTAGCTATCTTAAAGTACTTATATATTATAACTATATTAATATACTAGGAAAAGCGCTTAATATGTCTAAAACTAAGCTTAATAAGACTAGAGATAAGCTTGCTAAGCTTTATTAGCTATTAAATAACATACTTAAGCACGTAGCAGATTAAGAGAATAAGATTAAAATACTAAAAATATAGATAAAGAAATTCACGCATAATATATACTTTTTCCTCTCTGTAAAGGCTAGCTTAGTGTTATTATTAATACTAGTAAAAAAAACACGCTTTATAGCTCTATTATAGACTTCTTAGAATTAGGCTAGCTATATAGCTATAGGACCTAATAATAGTTCTAATATAAAAGATTTTAGTAACTAAACTTTTTAAGTATTATTTTATATATTAGCTACTCTACTAGCTACGCTTATTATAGATAGCTATTAAGATAATAGCTACTTAGCCTAATTTCCTAATCTACTAATACTTAAGAATAGTAAGAATGTTACCTTTAATTAATAAAAGAATATTCTAAAGGATAAGGTATATACTAACTAAGACTAGTTTATTAAAGCTAGTAAGTAAGCTACTTAAGAGAATATTATCTTTTATATATATACGTATACAAAAAGTCCTGCTAACTAGTACCTCTTAATATTAATATATATAGTAAAAGAAAGTAAGCAGCTAGTTAGCTACTAGTATATAATAAATTACCTAGAAAGGATATATAGTAACTTATATAAGAGACTTAATACTTACTATAATTTCTAAAAGCTCTACCTTAGAGACCTTACTAACTTTATTATATTTTAAAATAACTTTTTTTACCTAGCTTAAGAACGCAGCCTGCTTATAGACTAATAGGTAAAAGAATTTTATAAAAAGCTTTTAAACGCTCTACATACGTAGATAGATATCTACTAATAATAGTACTATAACTAGTATAATAAGTACGTAGACTTAGCTTAAGACTTTACTAAAGAGCTAGCTCTCAGCACTAAAAAAGCTACTAAATAAATTAATAAAAAAACTAGAAAGACTTAGCTACTGTTAACTTAGTAGTTTTATTTAAAAGCTAAGTATCTAACTTATATAGTAATTATTACTATTCTACTAATACCTATTCTTAAGCTAGCTAGTTACTATAATTACGGGAAACCTAGCTACTTTATAAAAGACTATTAACTATCTACTTAAGCTATAGCTAAAGTAATTAAGCCTATAGATACTAATAAAAAGCTCTATACGCTTTAGGATATTAGTAATAATAAGAAGTTTTAGCTTACTATAGAGAAACTATTAGGAAAAAACTTACCCTAAAGGAAGTCTTTTTTCTAAGGTTATTTTCTAGAGCTACTAGCTAATTTAACTCTTACTAACTACTATTTAGTAAACCTGCTCTTACTCTATTCTACTATATCTCTATTAGTAAACTAGCTATTAAGCTAAGTAGCTTTTTTAATACTAGAGCTAGTAGTTTTATTCTAGTACACCTAAAGCACATACACGCTATTAAGAAAAGGCTTAAGATAAAAACTTACTAGATAAAATCTATCCCCCTAGCTAGCTATAATAATAAACTAAATAAATAAATAAACGAGTACTTTTAGGTAGATCTAGTACTAGACAACTACCACCTACTAATCTATTTCGTTTTTTGTAATACTAGCCGCCATGACCTTATAATCAGCCGCAAGCTTTTTGAAGACGTAGGTGCTTTAATTAACTGTAAGAAATAAGCACTTAAATAGCTAGATAATAAGCTAATTAACTATAAGCATGATATTATTATTCTAATATGAGATCTATTAACTAAAATCAACCCCTTATACCAAGCTAATACTGACTGACGTAATGAGCTGATAAATATAGTAATTCTATAGCACACCCATAAGCTACCTCAGCGCTCGCCCCAGTGTGTGGTATAGTAAAAGAACTTTAGAAAGATAGAAAAACAGCTTCACTCACGACAGCAGCTAGAGCTAAGTAAGTAAACCCTCTATCCTCAGCCTATCTCACGCGAAGACCTCTCTAAGGTAGGCCTTAAGATCAATACTATAGGAGCTATTACCTTTATAATGCACGTACGGCAGAAGGAAACTATGCTAGGGCACACCAGCGTCTATAAAATAGATAAGCTTATCTAGGACCGCAGAGATAAGCTCAGCCCACCAGACCTAAAGCCCTCTTCCTAAGACCCTAGAAACCCCTTAGTAAAGGCTTCGCCAGAAGGGCCCTATCAATCAAACAAGGACCTCACGGGAGAAGAGGAACTTCGGCAGCTTATTAAGCAGAAGCTATCCCACCTTGGCTACGCCAGCGCGACTCAGGCCTACTTCTTAAAAAAGAACTCAGACATACTGCCCCCGCATCGCGAAGGTGTCGACCATGATATTAAACTAACAGCCGAGAACACGCTGACGTTAAGCCTACTGTATAGCATGTCTCTTAAGCAGCTATAGCTTGTCAAGACCTACCTGGACGACCACCTTCGACGAGGGGTCATTACTCACAGCAACGCTTCGTATGCTTCCCTAGTACTGTTTACCAAGAAGCCTAGAGGAGGGTGGCGCTTCTGCGTCGACTACCGCAAGCTTAATGCCATTACAAAGAAAGACGCCTATCTGATCCTACTAATTCAGGAGACCCTCGCCCGGCTAGCGCGTGCAAGGGTGTTCACTAAGCTTAACGTACGACAGGCCTTCTATCGTATACGTCTGAACAAGGACATAGAGGATCTAACCACGTTCCGTACTCGGTATGGGAACTACAAGTACCGCGTGCTACTATTTGGTCTCTGTAATGGCCCTGCTACATTCCAGCGCTACATTAATAAGGTGCTTCATGGCCTACTTGACGACTTCTGCACTGCCTACCTTAACGATATCCTAATCTATTCTGAAGACCTGCTGCAGCATGAGGAGCATGTCGCTTAGGTGCTAAGACGTCTCCAGGACGCCGGCCTCTAGGCAGACATCAAGAAGAGCGAGTTCGCCGTCACTAGAACGAAGTTCCTAGGCCTTATCATCAGCACAGAAGGGATCCAAAAGGACCCTGAGAAGGTCGCTGCTGTACAGGAATGGCCAGTACCTACGTCAGTCAAAAGCCTGCAATCCTTTCTAGGATTCTGCAACTTCTACAGAGCTTTCCTGAGGGACTATGGACGCATCATCCGACCGCTTACTAAGCTGCTTAAGAAGGGCGCATGGCACGCCTTTGGTGAACGCGAGCTGGCAGCCTTCCAGCAAGCTAAGGATTTAATGCTGTTAGATAATGTCCTAGCTTACTACTCGCCCTATCGTCAGACGCGCATGGAGATAGACGTAAGTGATGGAGTCGTCGCAGGGGTGCTATCGTAGCTCCAAGAGGATGGCCTCTGGCGACCTGTAGCCTTCTACTCTAAGACTATGAGCGAGCCCCAGATGAACTATGACATACACGATAAAGAGATGTTGGCTGTAATCTACGGCCTCTGAGAATGGCGCTCGCAGCTTATAGGCTTGCAGACTACTGAGTTATTCAGTGCCCTGACTGACTATCGCGCGCTAGAGTACTTCTCTACAAAGCGAGAGCTTACTCCCCGCCAGATGCGCTGGGTAATGAGCGTAGCAGACTATTACCTGACGCTTACCTATCGCCCTGGCATGGCTAATATAGTAGCTGACGCGCTCTCGCGCAAGCAAGAGGAACTAAAGACCTAGAAAGATAAGGACAAAGCAGCCTGAACACGCGCCTTCCTCTCAGCAGAGCAAATCAACGTTAGCTTCATTAAGGCCGTGAGCGATAACCTAGCTGCGCTGTTAGCAAGAGGCATGCTAGCTGCCAATGCAATTGAAGTAGCCGCTGCTGATACTTTCATGGCCTCGCTGTCTCTAAATGACCCTCACTCACTGATCGATCGCATTATTGAGGCGAACCGTAGTTATGAGAGCCTACAGCCATTCCGAGAGCGCGCCCTCTCTGGTAACTACCTAGCATAGAAACTCAGCCAGGGCCTTCTCATGCACCACGATAAGCTGGTAGTCCCTACTGTACACTTCTTAAGAACCTACCTCATTTAAGCTATCCATGCTACCCAGGTGACTGCTCACCCAGGTAAGAGAAAGACAGGCAAGCTACTTCGCGACCGCTACTACTAGGGCCGCATGGGCAAAGATGTAGACGACTATGTAGCTGCGTGTAAAGCTTGTAGATGGAGCCACATACCTCGCGACAAAACCCCAGGCTTACTCAAATCACTGCCAATCCCTGAGCGAGCATGGCGAGACGTCTCTATAGACTTTAAGTCCTTCCCCCTAGATAAGAAAGGATACGACTGCGCCTTTGTTGTCGTGGACTGGTTAAGCAAGCGTTGCTTCTCACTGCCTTGCCGCAAGACCACTACAGCCACTTAGGTAGCTGATATGTACTATCGCTACATCTGGCGAGTATTTGGCCTGCTTAGGTTAATAGTCTCTAATCGCGGTCCTCAGTTCACCTCAGCATTCATGGATGAGCTATGCTGACTAATAGGAATTAAGTAAAAGCTCTTAACGCCGTATCACCCCTAAACTGACGGGAACACTGAGGTCCTGAACTAGTACATTAACCAGCGCCTATATCTATTTATTAACTACTATTAGGATAACTAGTTAGACCTGCTGCTTTATATAGACTAGACTTAAGTAATTCTACCGCATAAGACTATAGGCTTATTACCTTATTAAATTGAGTTTAGCTACTAGCTAATCTATTACTAGGACTAGGAGGAATATATAAAGGTATTTACTATAGTCTGTAAATAGATGTTACGTGAGGAAGCGCAGAGCTATACTAAAGCTTACTATAATATAATAAAGCTAGCTATAAAAATAGCTTAATAAAAAATCGCTTAAGTATAAGAGTAATAGACTTAATAGGCTAATAAGAAGCGCTATAAGCTAGACTTCTTTACAGAAAATAAGATATATATTATACTTAAGGGCTTTACTACTAGCTAACCTAGCTAAAAGCTTAACTAGTAGATATACAGACTCTATTCTATTATAGGCATAAAGGGATATTTCTATTACCTTAAGCTGCTATCGCACATGCGTATGCTTAATATCTTTTATATAAATTATCTATAAAAGGCTTTTACTTGTTTACTGTTTAGCTAAATTGAACTTAAGAAACCGCCTATTAAGATTAATGGGTATTTTGAGTGGCTAATATAGAAAATCCTTAATAGCTACCTATTCTATAGCTAACTATAGTATAAAGTATTCTAGCTAGCTTATAATCTAGATTCTACTTAGTACAATGCCTGAGGCTTTATAGGTGCCCTATATAAGGTAAGAGATTACCATAAGGCCTATTTAGAGAAAGTAGGACTATTAGCATAACTAGACACCTAGTTAAAAGTATATAAAGCAAAGAAGAGTCTGGATATAATAGAAGAGAATAATAAAACAGCTTTAAAAACAAGAGTAGTATAGAGACTAGTAAGAAAAAAATTATAACCTAAAGACTTAAGGATAAGCCTCCCTTAAAAGGGGGGTAATATAATAGTATTATTTACTCTACTTATTATAGGCCACATGATATTATGACTAGTTATGCTAGCTATAACTTAGTATAGAGCTTAAAGTATAGCTAGCTTACGCTTAGGCTATACACCGCCTTATTTAGAAGTAAGCCCCCTTTATATCTTTTCTCTTCTTATTTTAGTATAGCTGAAATAGAGCTAACTTATTTTATCAACCTGTATTTATGTAATAATGCGTAAAGACTAAGCCTATTATCACAAACAACACTAAAAAAAAGCCTATAAAAAAGATTTAGATTTTTAGTATCTAGCTTAACTTAGCTTTTTACTGAAGTATATATATCTAAAAAACCTTTTAAAAAATAAAAAAATTGTAGTAAGCTTTCTATTATCTTACTATATTAATATAAAAAGCTATTTTTCTATAAGTAAGATAGATTTATAGTGTTATAATACTTCTAGTATTTACCTTTAGTACTATAATCTAAAACTAGTCTAGCTAAAATAAGTCTAGAAAGATTAGTAGCTATTTAAACTAACTTTATAAATTCTAAATAAAATACTTATAGATAATTACTAAAGTATATTAAGTTATATTAATAGTAGTATTTAAAACAGAAATCTTTACCCCTCTGTTATAGATTATTTTTAATGTAAAAATTACTGGCTATAGATACTATATAAAGGTTTTAGATATAAAATAAAAAATCACGTAAACTTATGTGAAGATTTGAGATAAAATTTAAAAATAATAAAGCCTTATCTACTTACGTATAATAGGAAAAAAGTGTATAGATTAGACTCTAAAGTAGTTTATAAATATATAAAAATTTATTAAAGACTAGAAACAGGCAGGAGTAGATATAGAAAATATATTAATTAAACTATAAACTACTATAACACGTAAATAGTAGTAAGAATAGATTACTTAAAAATATAACTAAAACCTAGTATGTTAATAGGCTCCGGAAAAAAAAGTCCTTAAAACCTATATAAACCTTTATAAAGTAGAAAGTTTAATTCTTATTTAAGTCTATATAAAATGAATTAGACTTATGGTATTTCTTATAAAAGTTTAGCTAAAGAATTTTCCTACTACTATATACGTTTGTAGCTGTAGACAGAAGATAATAAAATATATTATCTTATATTACTTTTAGTTTACAAATACAAGAATAGCTTTATAAGATATAGAATCTAGTAAAATTAATTTCTAGTATTTTATAAAGTTAGTAGAGAGTATAGTTAAGCTCTTTTATTAGCTTATATAAATAGATATCTTACTATAGTTCTTTCTAGCTATAAAACTACTCTATAGGGTAAAGAATAGATAGGAAAGTGCTTATAATAGATAGATAGAGCGCCATAGTTAGAGTTATAGGCTCTTTTTATTCTATAAAAAGTACTATAAATAGTGAGAAAATAGATTATATATAATAAACAAAAGAAATAGAGATTATTTTTCTTAAAAGTAGAGGCTATATGCCCTGTAATAGATTTTCCTTTATGTAATTAAGTTTATAGAAGGTCTGTATAGCATACTACTGCCTAAAGTAACATAAAAATAATAATAATAATAATAATAATATATAGTTTCTATATTTATACTACTTTTTTTTTTTTTTTACTAAATTATGTTAATTTTTCTAAATAATTTTTTACTATGAATTTATTATTAAATTACATAATAAAAGTTAATTTTATTTTAAAATTATGTTATGTTCTTTTATATTTAGAATATTAATATAGTAAATATTTTTATAGTTTACTACTTTTAATTTTATTACTATTCTTTTTAAGTTAATTAAACTTTTTTTTTAAAAAATTACTATATTATTATTTACTTACCTTATTTTTCCTAAATATGCTTTTTATTAATATACTATATTATTTTATTTACTTTACTATTTACTAGTACTTTTAAAAGTTTTTTATTTACTTTTATATTAAAGTAAAAACATGATTTTTATTATACTTATTATAAGTTAAAAACTTTAATAGTTATATTATTAGTTTGAACTTTTTATTAATAATTATTTAGTTTTTTAATATAAAATTATATATACTATACTTTTAATTTTATTTTAAGTTAAAATACTTTTATTTAATATATATAAAGTAATAGTTATAGTAGTATACTAAATACAATAATTTACTATACTTTTTTCTTAACTTTATTTTTATGTACTATATACTTTTATTTTAAGTAGTATTTTTTATAAAAAAATCTTAATATTTAAAGTTATTCTAACTTTATTTGGTTTTTTATTTTTATTTTTTATAGTATTTACATTTAAGTATATACTTTTTTAGTATTACTTTTAATATTATTAACTTTATTAGTTATTTTATTAGTTATATTTTTTATAGTATTTTAGCCTTTAGAATTTTATTATTTAGTTTTTATTTACTTACAATTTTTTTTACATACTTTTTATTTTTTTAGTTTCTTTATTTAAATTAAATATGTTACTTATATGCATGTTTTTTTATATAATTAATTAACTTATAAATTTAGTATTTTTAATTTATATAGTAAGTAAAAGTATTTTATTAAGTTAGTATTACTTACTTTTTTTTTAAGTACATATAACTTTCTTATAAAAACTTTAATACTTTTTATTTTATAAAGCTATTATACTACATAAATTCTATTTTAGTAGTTTAGTTTTTATACTTATAATTTTTTTTAAATAAAATACTAAAGCTAACATAAATGTTAGTAAACTAAGTATAGTAAAGTATATTATATATTTACTTTAGAATTTTAAGTTACTAGTAGGTATAGTAAGTTTATAATATAAAATTTTATTTATTTTTAAGTTTAGAATAGATATTAAAACTTTTATCTAGAAATAAAATACTAAATTCTAACTTTATATAAACTCTATATTTAGCTTTATTTTTTTATTATTAGCTTTTACTAGTAATAGCTAGCTTTAGTAATATAAGCTAAATCTATATTACTAATAATATTAATATAGCTAGCTAGATAGTAAATAATGTAAAAAAAGTAATAGAAATTTTTAAACTAAATTATAATTTATTTAGTATAAATAGCAAATAAATTAATAGCTAAAGCTAATTAAACTAATATTAAAACTAATATCTAAAAATACTTATTTTTAAAAATATTAACTAAAAAAGCTTTTGTAGCTTTTTGTAAAGCATTAAAAGCTATAACCTAAAACTAGAAATTATTATTAAAGTTTCTAGTAATTTTATAAACTAGTTACTAAAATAGAAAACGCTTTAATAAAAGTTTTTAGTAATATTAATAGTATTTAATTTTATATAACACACTAGCTATAAATTGTTAACATAATATTAAAAATATAAAAAATATATAAAATATATAAAATATAAAAAATAAAAAAAAATAAAATAAAATGAAAATTAGAAAAATATACTACTAACTTTATGCCTACAATAATTGCTAAAAAGCTTAAAATATAAAAATAATAGAACTTAAAATTTATTATTAGCTAAAGCTACAAGAGGCTGTTTAATATATATTTAAAATAAAAAAACTATAAAATATTAGTTAGAATTAATTAATACTTAAACTAATACTAAAAATTTACTTATAAAAGTAATAGTTTTACATGTTACTTTACTAAAAAGGTTTTTATAAAACTTATTAAAAGTAATTATTTTATATGTTGTTTTACTAAAAATATTTTTACAAGGCTTATTAAACCTAGTAAATAAAGTATTAGTTATAATTAACTAATACTAAAACTAATACTAAAAACTAATTTATAAAAATAATAGTTTTGTGTACTATAGTTTTACGTAGTACTTTACTAAAAAGATTTTTATAAAACTTATTAAAACTAGTAAGTAAAGTATTAGTTATAATTAACTAATACTAAAATTAATACTAAAAACTAATTTATAAAAGTAATAGTTTTATATAGTACTTTACTAGTAGAATTTTTATAAAGTTTATCAAAACTAGTAAGTATAGCTTACTTTATACTAGTTATAATTAAAATATTAAGCAAGTATTAATTAAAGTAAAATAATTAATAATAAAAGTAAATAATAAAATAAGTATTAAAATTTATAACACGTTAGAATTAAAAACACGTAAAGGTAAAAGTAAAAGTAAGTAAAAAGAAAATTTTAGTAAAGTATAAGCATGTAATTAGCTACTTAGTATATAAACTACTTATTTATTTAACTTTACTTTACTATTTTACTAACACTAACTTACTAACTTTACTAAAATAATTTTTATAAGTTTATACTTTGCATAAACTAATATTTAAACTAATACTATATTTTAGTAATATTTTACTTACTAACTATTTATTATATTTCTAAAATGCATTATAAAACTTGTTTCTATAATATTACTAAATAAGTATTTAAAAAAAGATAATAAATATTTAGATAATACGCATACTACTAAAAAAAGAAATAAATATAATAATTTAGAAAATAAAAAGCTAGAATTAGGACGTAATAAAAATACAATAAATAAATTTATTTTAAAATATTAAATAAAATATATAAAGAATTATATAACTAAAATTAATACTACTAAAAAAAAGAAAAAAAAGATTATAACTAAAAATCTAAAGTCTAAAGTAAAAACTAAAAACTAAAGTTATTAAAAAACTATAAGCAAATAAGATATTAATTTTAATATTAGTTACTAATATTAGTAGATTAAAAGGTAGTATTTATTAAACCTAAAAAGTAAAATTATATAACTCTAATAAAAATTATTCTATCTAATTTTTTATTCTTAATAATAATAAAGCAGGTAATAATAATAAAGTAAAGCTAATTACTAACATAAAAAAATAACTTTAAGTACTTAAAAATTTAGTTATAGTAAATTTTATAATATAATAGTACGTAGTATAATACTTATAGAGTATAATATTAAAAAGTATTATTAAGAAATTAAAACAGCTTTTTACTTAAATAGACTTTAAATATATAATAAAACTTATAAGCATATTATAATTTAAAGTTACTATATATTTTTTTAATTTCAGGCTAATACTAAAACTAATACCTGTTTAAAAACACTTAATAATAATAATAATAATAATAATAATAATAATAATAATAATAATAATAATAATAATAATAATAATAATAATAATAATAATAATAATAATAATAATAATAATAATAATAATAATAATAATAATAATAATAATAATAATAATAATATAAGTTAAGCATTTTAGTTAAGTTAGTTAAGCATAAAAAAACGTGAATTTTAAAGATATTTTTAATAAAAAAAAGTTAGCCATGCTACTTAGCATTTACTATAAAGTAAGATATTAATTTAAGTATTAGTATATTACTAATAGAGTTTAGATTTTAGTTTTAAAAACTTTATATGCTTTAGCTATTAAACATGGTGCCTTAATACTTAAAATAAATTTAATTAGTAACTATTTAATTTCACTCTTTTATAGCTTATTTAACTATTTAAAATATATTATTATAATAATAGTAACTACAGCATAATTTTATAACTATTATCTTAAGTCTAAAATTTAGTTAGAATTTACTTTAAAATATTTTAATCTTCTAGGTACTTTTTAGTCTAATATAATAAAAAATTTTAATAAAAATAATACTAATTCTATGCTAAAAAAGCATTAGTATGTAGATTAAACTACTTAATAGTTTTAGGCAAAAGTAAATATAAAATAGTATATTTCTAAATATTAGTTAGTATTAATTAGTATAAGTCTATTAAACTATATATATATTTACTTTTCTTTAAATATAAACTTTATATTAGTAGCTGTAACTTAATGTTAAAGTTATTTATTAATATTAGCTTATTTTATATATATTATGTTACTTTTTTTTGCCTTAACTTTTAAAAGTTAAAAGAATTTATAAATAATATACTTTAGAGACTCTTATAGCATAAAATAGCTATATAAGTTAACTTAAAAATAAAGTTTTTTTTATTTAAAATACCTAACATAGCCTGCTTAATAGTAATGCTTTAAAACTTATAAATAGTAATAATATAAACTACTACTAAAGGAAATTAAGTTTATAAATAAGTAATCTTTCTATACTAAAAATTCTAATAATAATAGAAAATTAATTCTATATTTTTTTTACTTAAAGTACTATATAGTAATAGCTTTTTATAATTATTAAAAGTAATAAATAATACTAAAAAAGTTTTTTTTAAAAGTCTATAGTATTACTTAACTATATAATATTATTTAGTATACTTAAAATACTACTTATAAGACCTTTTTCTATTTATATATTATTTATAAGCATAACTTATAAGCTAATACTTAAAAAAAGTAAGGCCTTAAAGTTTCTAGTTTTTTTTATAGTAAACTTTTTAGCTTTTATACTTTTATAGCTAACTATAATAGTTATTATAAGCTAGCCTAAATTTTATAGCTAATAATAGTTTAACTTCTAAACTTAGTTTCTTTTAGTATAAATATAAATTATGTTTTAAAATAACCTAAATATTATCTATAAAAAGTGTTGATTAAATTCTAGTAGTAAATAAAAGCTAGTTTTAAACTATAATTTTTTTTAACGTAAAAACAGCCTAATATGTTATAAAACACCTTCTAATTATAGCTTTAATATTATGTTATAATGTTAAAAATTATAATGATATAGGACGCTAAGGTAAATATTACTATATATAATATTTCTTAAGATATAAGTATAGCACTACTATTATACTAGCGTAGTACTGTTATTATATAAGTGTAATATTATTAACACACTAATACTACACCCGCGCCTTAATAATATTTAAGGTTATAAAATAAAAGACTTACTACCTATATTCTAGCTTAACAGAATTTAGCTTTAATTTATTCTATAAGTGTTTACTTACTACTATATTAACTTCCTATTATAATTCTAAATTCTCTTCTCTATTTTTAGGGATAGCGGCTTAGTATATACTGTTTATTTAAATCTTAATTATACTCCCTTACCATCTTTATAGCACAGGCGTGGTAATAGATTCTAGCTAGTTTATTTTAATAAACAGGACTATAACAGCACCTAAAATAGTATAATTTAAATAATTAACTTTTACTCCCTCTATTCGCGAAAGAATCACTAACTTGAAAAGATAATACAAAGAACTTATTTTATAAAAAGAAGAATAGTGTCTATGCTATGAGATAGACGAGTGAACCTAATATCTTATAAATAATAATATATAAATACTATTCTCTTATATTAAATTAATTCTATTAATTGTTTTTCTGATAGAGTAAAGATAATATACCCCTTTTAAGAAAGAGAATAATATTAAAGAACTGCTATATAAACGTTGTATTAATAATAGTTATACATCAATTCCCCAGCACAGCCCCAAGATTAAAAAAATTCTAATATTTAAAGAAAAAGAAATATAGGAATATTAAGACTTCTAAACCTGTTTAGAAATTACCTTCCGGCTAGACCTATAGACGTTCTAGTTAAAAGACTAAAGAATTATATTTACCTTATAATATTTAAAGATAATATATTAACAGCTATAGCTACAGCATGAGCGGGAAAATAAAGAAATAGTATATATATAAAGCTATATAATAGAGTTCCTTCTAGATTAGATTAAAAGCTTTATTAATTAAAAGTTATAAGTAACTCTACTATACTCTAGAGCTATCTAAAAGAAGAATAAATTAGTAAATAAATTTATAGCATATTTAGCTACTCTAGAGAATTAAATTAATCTATTTTATAAACAGAAGTATCTAGTAATACATCTATATAATAAGCTTTAACTAGAAATTCGTGTAGCCTTTTTAAACTATTCTAAGTTTCTAAAGACTTAATAGAAGCTTGTTAAACGTGCTGTTACTTTAGAAAATAATTTATAAAAAATTACTATTAAGCTTCCATCTTGCGTAGGAAATACACCTTAAAATTAAATAACTTAAATAATAACTGCCTTATATTTTATAGCTATTACTATATTACTTTATTTAGTTAATATTATTTATTATTCTAGAGAATGCCGTTACTGCCATAGGTAGGGACACTAGAAAGTAAATTATAAAAAAAAAAATATAATAAAGCTAAGAAGACTACTCTTATTATAAAAGTTAATATTATTTAAATACTAAAAAACTAGTAGCACCTAAGCTCACCTCTAGTCCTAAATATAAAAAATTAATTATTAAGAAGAAACTAATCTAGGTAAAAGGAGAAATATAGACTAACTAATTTATCTAGATAATAACTACTATACTTCTTAATAGTGGCGTATAAGTGAATATTGTTAATAAAAAGTTTACTCTAAAGTAAGGCTTTAAAGAGATTTCTAAATCTAAATTATTAATACTATATATACTAAATACTACACAGGAGTACAGCTAACACGTATATGAAATTCTAATTTAAATAAAGAATAATTAGAGGCAAACTTAGGAAGTTACTACTACCTTTTATAAAATAATTAATATAGCTTTATAAGTTCTCTTTAGGCTTTTAGGGCTTTAAGAGATATATATTATTATTAATTTCAAAATAAAGACATAGCGCTGGAAAATTAGTATATAAATAATTTAACTTAAGAAGCTTAAATAGTTTATTAATTTTTTTAAATATAAGAAGTATGTGTACGCCGTGCTTGTTAGAGCTATAACTATTATAAAAAGTAAAAAATTTATAACTTCTACTTTTTTTTTAAAGCTCTAAAGGTTTAAAGATTTAATCTCTACTAACACCACAGGGGTACTGCCTAAACACTATAGAGATAACTATATAATTAAATTAAAAAAAAATACTATTATACCTTTTAGACTACTATATAATCTCTTTTTTAAAAAGTTTAAAGTCTTTTGTGATTATATAGTAGAGGTAAAGTAAAAAGGTTAGATATAAAATAACACTAGCCTAATAGGTGCGCTAATTCTTTTTATTCTTAAAAAAAATAATAGCTTATAACTTTATATTAATTATAAAGACCTTAATAAGATTACTAGAAAGAATTATTTTATCTTACTATTAATTAGTAAAATGCTAGATTATTTAGTAGTATAATAACAGGCTCAGTCTTCACGCGTTATAGTATAAATATAAGTTAATAAAATAAGTTAGCTCTATTTTAACTATACTAAGATAGAAAGAGAAAAGGTATAAGGGGAGCTTATTCTTAAATAAAATAGTATATAGCCTAAGCGCGAGCTAGCTATACTCTAAGCTCTATACTAAATTATAGCTAGTATAGCTAGTTATAATATTATATAATCTATAGCAAGCCAAACAAGTAGTACTGTTATAAATAGATTTAATTAAGTTTATTAAACTAGACCTTAAAGATGCCTACTACTATATTAGAATCTAATATAGTAATAAGTAAAAGATAGTATTCCATATACACTATAACTACTTTAAGTATTTAATAATACTATTTAGACTTATTAATACTCCTGCTATCTTTTAAAGCTATATTAACTATATTCTATTAGGGCTAGTTAATATCTTCTATATAATCTATCTTAATAATATTCTTATCTTTTTAAGAGATAAAGAAAATTATTAGAATTATATTTAATAAGTACTAAAATACTTATAATAGTATAAACTTTTTATTAATCTCAAAAAGTATATATTTACTACTAATAAAGTTAAATTCTTAAAATTTATTATTTATCCTAACGGCGTGAAGATGGATCTTTAGTGGATTAAAATAGTTATTAACTAAGCTACTCTAGTTTTCTTTTAAGATATATAGGTTTTTCTAAAGTTCGCTAATTTCTACAGGCGTTTTATTAAGCGTTTTTCTGTAATTACTTATCTTATTATAGATCTCTTAAAAGACTTCTAAAACAGGAGAAAGATAGAACATTTTAAGTAAACTCTAAAAATAAAGATAGTAAAACATAAACTCTATACTACATTCTTAATAGCTTTTTTTTTTAATATTATAAGTCTAATCTTCTTTTATGTCTAGAGATAGATGTTTTTAACTAAGGCTATACTAAGATTTACTTCTAGAAGATTAATAATAGTAATTAGTATTTTATTATCTTCTAGTCCTAGAAGCTATATGCTGTGGAATAGTATTATAAAACTTATAACCTTAAGCTAAGCGTGATTATAAATACCGTAAAATACTAGTATTACTATATTAAAAGTCAATTATCTTATCTTAAGATCCTTACAGATTATAATAATCTAAAAGGCTTTATAGATATTAAGGTCTTTAATAGTAAATAAACATACTAGGTAATATTATTTATCTTATATAATTTTAAGATTAAGTACTATTTAGGGAAGATTAATTCTACTAATGGACTATTATAAAGACCGCTAGAATTTAGTAAAGTAATATATAAAAGCTCTAATTTTATATTACCTAGTTTATAAAAGAAATTATAACTAGAGAACTAGAGCTAGTTCTTATCCCTGCTAGCTATAAAAGAAAAGCTAGAAAATAACTAGAAAATAGCTTAATAAGAAACAGGCACGCCCTATCCTATAGAGAATATCTTCTTTAATTAACTTTTTTATAAAGTTAACTTAATAGATATATACCTTTATCCTATTAGGATTAAGCTTAATCTATAGAGAAAAGTAGTAATTCTCTACTATATTACTTAGATATAAGCTAAAAAGATTGCTACTTCTAAGAATATATATAAGTAGCCTTTTAAGTTAATTATTACTATAATCTAAGAGCTCTAGAAGACGGACTCTTAGGTAATTTAAAAGTATAATAAAAGTACTTAAGTAGTATCCTAATAGCAAGACAGATATATAAAAAGTACTTTATAAGAGTTTAACTAATTTAGTCTATTCTACTATAAGAGATAACTATATGTCTCTAGAGATTCTATTTTAAGAGTAGAATTTCTTTAAATTTATTATAATAACTCTTTAGTAGGGTACTTTAGGTATAGTAAAATACTTAAATTATTAACACATAAGTACTTCTAGCTTAAAATTAAAAAAAATATTAAGAAGTATATTAATACTTATAATATATATAAATGTATAAAGGTGTTTAGATATTATTTATATAAAAAGCTACAACCACTCCTCCAGCTAGAGAAATCTTAAAAGTAGTTAATAATAGATTTTATTATAGGGTTACTACTAAGCTGTTGTGGAGCCTATATTTATAATATAATCTTAATAGTTATAAATTATTATACTAAGATAGTAAGATATATCCCTATAACTAAGAACCTTACTACTATGAATTTAGCTAACTTTTTTATATATGAAATTATTTAATTTTTTAGACTACTATATAAAGTTGTCTCTAATAGAGATAGTATTTTTACTAGCTATTTCTAGGCTAATTTTTATTATATAATGAAGATTTAATGCCGTCTAAACACCACTTTCTACTCTTAAACTAATAGTTAAATAAAATAATAGAATTAAACTCTAGAACAGTACCTACGTTTCTATATAAAAGAGAAATAAAGTAATTAGGCTAAGCTCCTTTCTCTTATAGAGTTTATATATAATAACATTTATTAACTTATAATTAGGATGAGTTTATTCTTTACATGCTATAGGTTTTACTTAAGCTTTAATTATAAACTAGAATTTAGTATTTAAGTACTTAAAGTAGCTAATAGAATCGCACGTTTATATTATAATAGAGAATTAATAGTGTAACACTAGTAAAACGCTATTAAATAATAAAGGTAAAACTATAATAAGAAGTATAAACCTTATTCTTTTAAGATTAGTAACTTAGTATTATTTTCTACTAAGAATTTAAGACTCTACCGCCTAAGTAAAAAGCTTTCCCCTTTTTTTATAGGACTATATTAAGTTATTAAATTTATTAGAATCTAAGCGTATTACTTGCTTCTACCTTCTAATTCTTAAATATATTCTATTTTTAATATTTCTTTACTTAGACCTTATACTTCTTATCTAGGAGAAGAAGAGCTTATGCCAGGGTCTTTAAAACTAAAAAAAAAAAAAAAAAAAAAAAAAAAAGGTTAATATATTATTAAAGTACTACTAGTAAAGAAAAAAGATAAGAATACTCTAAAATATCTTATCAAATAAAAAGGCTGGCCTATATAGTATAATAAGTAAGTATTAAAATAAGATATTAATTAAAATCTTATTTAAGACTTTAAAAATAAGTAAGAAGTCACCTTATTAAAAAGGAAGTAAAGAATTAAAGTATAAAACTTTATTTTTCTATTAAAATTAGACAGAAGAGATAGTGCTTAACTATTATAAACTTATTATATATATAATATTACTCTACTACTTCTTTACTGCTATACTAGTACTGCTTTTATAATTTTTAACTTTTCTTTTAGTTAGCCTTCTACTTACTAGTAGCTTTAGACTTTTTATAGATAAAGTTTTTTAGTACACTACTAGTGCTTTACTTTTATCTAGTTTTTATTTTCTAAAAGGCACAAGTACTAGGCCCTAGACTTTTATTATTATTATCTTTATTATTATTATTTTTTTCTTCTATTTTTTTCTTTATCTCTTTACTTACTGTATTGCTATCACTAAGGGGGGAAAACTAGCCTAAATACTATTAAAATAATATTAAAACACTATTTAAAAGGAAAGTTTTATTTAATATTACTTAATATTAAGAAAGCTCTTAATTAAGGAGGTAATTCTCTCTAATGTATTTAGCTACACTAACTAGATATTATCACTTTTAGATTTCTTTTAAAATTTCTATTTAGCTTTTTAGTTAATTACTGTCTTTATATACTTAACATAGGAGCAATACACCATTATTAAGATATTATTTAATTAAATAAAGAGATTCTTATTCTGCTTAGTTTTTAATCTCTTATACTAAGTAAAAAAGCAGTTAACCTCTAAGCAGAATTTAATAGAAACTTATTAATATTACTATTAACAAATACCTAGAGGAATAATACTAAAGTAATGAGAAAATATAATAGGAACTATACCTTATTATAGGGCTTATACTATTTTATATAGTATTCATACTTTACTTTATTCTTCTTAAGGATATATAAAGAGGCAGTTTAATTAATTCTCTTTAAGTATTAAAAATAAATTTTTTATTTAAGTTTAACAGCTAGGCTGGCGTGTTAAGTAAGTAGAGATTAAAACTAAATAAATTAGCAACACCAAAATAGAATAATAGCGCTAGTATATACTAGGTTTTTAATTATATTTTATATATTAGAAGTTATGTTAGCGCCAGATAAACGCTGGTTAAACACTAATAAAAAAATCAAGTTTTAAAGAATATTATATTTAAGGTCTTAAAATTAGGGGATGGGTAAGCTTTTATTATAAAATATATTCTCTTAGTAATAATAATATTTACCATTACTATTCCACTTATCTTTACTATTAATAATATTGTTTTGTTTATTTATACTATTTATTTTTTTTTTTTATATATGGAAATCTTTTTTACGCTAATAGCTAGGGACAGTTATCTAAAGAAAAAGAGAGTAATTATAATAATATAAAACGCCTAAGTAAATATTACTATACGTAATATTTTTTAAGATATAAGTATAACACCACTATTATACTAGTATAATACTGTTATTATATAAGTGTAATATTATTAACATACTTATACTATACTTGTGTTTTAATAATGTTTAAGGTTATAAAATAAAAAGCTCACTACCTATATTCTAGCTTAATAGAATTTAGTTTTAATTTATTCTATAAGTGTTTACTCGCTGCTATATTAACTCCCTATTATAAAAATAATAGTTTTTATAAATTATTAATATAGTTACTACCTAAATATCTTACTTATATTTAGAAATATATAAGTATTATATAGAGGTTTTATATTTATAAGTAAAAGTTAAAAGAAATTTTTAGCTAAAACAATACTTAAGCTACTAAAAAAAAGATAACTATATAATAAAAAGACTTTTTTATATTATAAATTAACTCAAGCTAATATTTTAAGCTAATTATAGACTTTTTATTTATAATTAAATATTAAATATTTTTAAACGTAGCTTAAAGAGACTAAATAACTTATAGTAATAACTTAATAAACTTTATACCTTTAATTAGAATATAAAATAATATATTTTATATTTTACTAGAAATATTATAAATAGTGTAATTTATAGATACTAATTAAATTATTAGGAAATAATATTTATAAATAATAATTAAGTTATTAAAGTTAGTAGAAATAAATTTTATAATATGTATTTTTTAGACCCTACTTTTTTATTTAAGTTAAATAGTTACTATAAAGAATTTTCTTTTATTAAAATTAACTAGTAGAAGTTTATAATAAGTTTATTAAATAATTTTTTTTTTTAGTAAAGGTCTTATATGTTTCTATAGCTTAAATAGTAAAATTAATAAAATAGTTAGCTTTTTATTACTTTTAGTATATAAAGAAATTAAGGTTATAAATACTAATTTAGGTAAACTAATTTATTACGTGATTTTTAGAGTAATTTCTTTATAATAGTATTATTTATTTAGTTTACTATAGGTTATATAATATTATAACTAGCTATATTAGCTATAATTTAGTATAAAACTTAAAACATAACTAGCACGTACTTAAGCTATATACTATTCTATTTAAAAGTAAGCTTCTTTTATACCTTTTCTCTTTCTATCTTAGTATAGCTAAAATAGAGCTAACTTATTCTATTAATTTATATTTATAATATAATATATAAAAACTAAGCCTATTATTACACTCTTAATTTTTTTTTATTAATAGAAATACTCTATATACTTAGCTAATAAGTAGCGAATTTTTTCTAAAATAACTTAAAATTCTTCTTTTTTTATTAATGTCTTTAAAGTCAGAATTATTTTTTTTAGTAAATAATTTTTTCTTTTTATATAAATTACTTTATAAGTAAGTTTAAAAAAACTTGTAGTACTAATAAGTCTTTTTATATATAGTAAATATTCTATTTTTAAATAAAAGAATCTTATTTATTTTCTAAAATAGATAATAAAGTATAAGTTTAATATAAGCAATCTACATTAAATTATAACTAAATTAATAATAGAGTATAAAGTTTAAAACTTTTAACTTAGTTTAATGCCTTTTTTTTATATTACTAGTATAGTTATATTTAAAAAGGAAATTATGGAAAGAAAAATAAATTAAATTAAATTAATTTTTATTACTAAGTGTAGCAAAGCTTCTTTTATTTAAATTAGAAAGAATTTTAATTAGAAACTATATTAAGATAGTACTAAGGTGTTTTACATTCTTATTAAGTAAAAAAAAGTTATATTATAAAATTAAGCTTTAAGTGAAAAAACATTAAAACTTTCTTATATAACTAATACTTTAATATCTTAACTAATACTTTTTTTACATAACTTTTTTTATGTATTTTAGTATACTTACTATACTTTACTAAATAAATCTGTTTTCTTTTTATAGCTAGTATAGGAACTCTAAAGATACTACTACTAAGCTATTTTTTAAAGTTCTATACTAAGCTACTTCTAGAGCTATATATTAAATTCAAATCATACTTCCTATAAAGAAAAAAAGAGTCTAAGGAAGTCTCTTTCTTAATATATATTAAATTTAATTTAAATTACATTCCCTATAGGAGAAAAAAGGGTTTAAGGGGGTCTCCCCTTAATAGCCAAATCTAATTAATATAGAAGCCAAATTTAATTGATATAAAAGCCAAATCTAATTGATATAGAAGCCAAATCTAATTGATGTAGAAGCTAAATCTAATTAATGTAGAAGCCAAATCTAATTAATGTAGAAGCCAAATCTAATTGATGTAAAAGCTAAATCTAATTAATGTAGAAGCCAAATCTAATTGATGTAGAAGCCAAATCTAATTTGATGTAGATGCCAAATCTAATTCGATGTAGAAGCCAATTCTAATTTAATGTAGATGCCAAATCTAATTTGATGTAAGAGCCAATTCTAATTCGATGTAGGAGCCAAATCTAATTTGATGTAGAAGCCAATTTAGATTCAAAGTAAGAGCTAATTCAGATTTAATAGTTGCATTTCTAACGTAACTTCTGTCACTCTGCTTCTCTTTTGATGCCGCTTCTCTTTTGATGCCGCTTCTCTTTTGATGCTGCTTCTCTTTTGATGCTGCTTCTCTTTCAATGCTGCTTTTCTTTCAATACTGCTTTTCTCCTTACACTGCTTTTCTCCTTACACTGCTTTTCTCCTCACGCTGCTTCTCTCCTTACGCTACTTCTCTTCTCACGCTGCTTCTCTCCTCACCTTGCTTCTTTTTTCACCCTACTTTTCTTTTCACCCTACTTCTCTCCTCACCCTGCTTCTCTTCTCACCCTACTTCTCTTCTCACCCTGCTTCTCTCCTCACCCTGCTTCTCTCCTCATGCTGCTTTTCTTTTAATGCTCTTTCTCTCACCCTACTTTTTTTCATTCTACTTCTCTCACTCTGCTTTTCTCCTGCTGCTTCTCTCCTCCAGCCGCTTCTTTAACAGCCCTGCTTCTCTAATAATAGCTTCTCTAATAGTACTGCCTCTCTGTAACTGCTTCCCTGACGCTGTTCCTCTAACGCAGCTTCTGTAACGCAGCTTCTGTAACGCAGCTTCTGAAACGTAGCTTTTCTAACACTACTTTTCTGCCACTACTTCTCTTACCCTGCTTTTCTAGCGCTATTTTTCTAGCACGGTTTCTATGGCGCTACTTCTCTGACGCTGCTCTTCTCTCTAACACTGCTCTTCTCTCTAACGCTGCTCTTCTCTCTGATGCTGCTTTTCTCTCTAACGCTGCTCTTCTCTCTAATGCTGCTCTTCTCTCTGACGCTGCTCTTCTCTCTAATGCTGCTCTTCTCTCTGACGCTGCTCTTCTCTCTAATGCTGCTTTTCTCTCTGACGCTGCTCTTCTCTCTAACGCTGCTTTTTTTACGCTACTTCTTAAACGCTGCTTTTCTCTCACACTGCTCTTCTTACGCTACCTCTCTCCTGCTGCTTCTCTTACACTACTTTTCTTTTGCTACTTCTCTCTTGCTGCTTCTCTCCTGCTGCTTCTCTCCTGCTGCTTCTCTCCTGCTGCTTCTCTCCTGCTGCTTCTCTCCTGCTGCTTCTCTCCTGCTGCTTCTCTCCTGCTGCTTCTCTCCTGCTGCTTCTCTCCCTGCTGCTTCTCTCCTGCTGCTTCTCTCCTGCTGCTTCTCTTTACTGCTTTTCTTCTGCTGCTTCTCTTTTACTGCTTTTCTTCTGCTGCTTCTCTCCCACTACTTCTCTCCCACTACTTCTCACTACTACTCTCTCCCACTACTTCTCTCCCACTACTTCTCTCCCACTACTTCTCTCCCACTACTTCTCTCCCACTACTTCTCTCCCACTACTTCTCTCCCACTACTTCTCTCCCACTACTTCTCTCCCACTACTTCTCTCCCACTACTTCTCTCCCACTACTTCTCTCCCACTACTTCTCTCCCACTACTTCTCTCCCACTGCTTTTCTGACACTGTTTTTCTAACACTACTTCTCTCACGCTGCTCATCTCCTGCTACTTCTCTATGACTATTCTTTTCACGTAGCTTTTCTTACGCTACTTGTTGCTAAGCATAACGAAGTCCTCTAACATTTATGTTAGCTTTAGTATTTTACTTTTAGAGAAGACTTTTACTATAATAAAAAGATCTATTACTTTTACTACTCTTTTTCTTAAAATAGTACGTATTTAGCTAGTCTTTTTTTAGCTAATAATTAATATTAAGTACCTAACAGAAGTAATAAACCAAAGGTAAGTTAAAAAAAAAATAAGTAACTTTTTAAATAAACTAGTTCTACTTACTAATAAGTTTATTTATTATCTTTATAATAAAGAAATGTAGCAGCTTTTTAAAATTAAGTTTTAGTAATATTTTAGTAATTATAGCTTTATAGTCTTTAAACTACTTTCTATTATATACTATTACACTAGTAGTATTTATATATAGTTAAATATTAATATTAGCAAGCTATTTTATTATGAGTATATAGTAATATAAATTTAATTAAAAGTAGTTTTATATAAAGTAAAACTAATAATATAACTTATTTTTATTATAGTAAATAGTAGAAAATTTAGCTAATAGTTAGAGCACAATAAATTAGTACTTAAGCTTTTTTATCTTTTTATTAAACTTTAAGCAATATACTATTATATAATAATGGATTTAAATTCTAGTTAAAATTAAAGACAATTGCTTAAAGTTCTAAGTTATATTAAAATAAGTAAGTAAAAAAAGTAATTTTTTATTAATAATACTTTAAAGCTAAGTGTGACGGTACTGCTCGCTTTACTTACTATAGGCTACATAATATTATAACTAGCTATACTAGCTATAACTTAGTGTAGAGCTTAGAGTATAGCTAGCTTACGCTTAAGCTATACACCACTCTATTTAGAAGTAAGCCCCCTTTATATTTTTTCTCTTTCTATTTTAGTATAGCTAAAATAGAGCTAACTTATTCTATTAATCTGTATTTATATAATAATGCATAAAGACCGTGCCCATCATCACACTAAAGCTAAAAATATATAGTAAAAATATATACTCTTTAGAACCTAGTAAATTTAGTAAAGGCTTTATAGTTATTTTTATTAAAAAGCTTTTTATTAGAATTTAGTATATTTATATAGTAGTATATACTATAGTTATAAATACCACTATAACTTTATTACTTAAAATAATTTTAACTATTAATAATACTAAACTTAAAAGTAAGCACTTCATTCTTAAAAGCTTAGAAATAATAGTAAAAGTAATAGACAATAATATAAGAATTATTCTAAACGTTATTATACGTAATTTTAATTTTAGTAATAAAAATAGTATTTTTCTATTTATTATATTATAAAAGATATTATATTAAGTTGTTCTAATAGTAATTAGCTGTAGAAAAAGTAATAAATAAACTTAAACTCCTTAATTACTATACCCTATAAAAGTATTAGTTTTAGTGTTAGTTTTAGTATTAGTTTTAGTATTAATTTTAGTATTAATTTTAGTATTAATTTTAGTATTAATTTCTAGTAAATAGTAAAATAAAATTATATACTATAGCTTTAAAACTTTTATTTTTACTTACCTAAAAAAGGCGTGTTTTATAAAAACTTTAGTAAAAATATATAACTAAGTTTAGTATAACTATAAACTAAAAATTATTATTTTTAAAAGTATTTTAAAGATTATTAATAAAAATGCCTTTATTATTAAATATTTTTAATATAAAAAAACTTAGACTTTAAGTTTATTTACTTTCTTATAATTATATTAAACACTATGTAATAGAAGTATAAATATTATATAATATAGCTATTTTTATATAGTAATATATACTTAATATAAAACTTATAGTTAACATATTATTAATAAGAGTTTATGTACTTTTTTATATTTATA
The DNA here is from genome assembly GCA_010093925.1 of Zopfia rhizophila CBS 207.26. Lineage (NCBI taxonomy): Eukaryota > Fungi > Ascomycota > Dothideomycetes > Zopfiaceae > Zopfia > Zopfia rhizophila. Next base: position 63,154 of record ML994753.1, on the reverse strand, counting down.
AAAAATTTTTTTAAAAAAGCTCTACTTAGTAACACCTTACTATAATTAAACTCTAGTAAAGGAGTATATTAAATAAATACTATAAATAATAAAAATAGAGTTTTAACTTAATACTATAAAACTTCTAACTTTTATACATTAAAAACTAGATCTAAAACTATAATAACTTGAAAAGTAAAATTATTTTTACTATTATTTCTACTACTATTTTAACTATTATTTTTATTATTGTTTTTACTATTAATTTTATGAAGTATATTTATATTAGTGTTTAAATTTTTAGTAGTTTAGTTATAAATAAAACCTTATTATAACGACTTATTATATACTATAGCTACATTCTATAGTCACGTAAAGTATTTTATATATAAGTTATTTATTATATTTATAAGTTATATGCTATGCTTTTATATATATTCTAAAAACACTTTATAAAAACCTAAATTTTTTTTTTTTAATTTTTTTTTTTTTTTTTTTTTTTTAATTTTTTTTTTTTTTTTTTTTTTAAATTTTTTTTTTTTTTTTTTTTTTTTTAATTTTTTTTTTTTTTTTTTTTATATTTTTTTTTTTTTTTTTTTATTTTATACTAGAGTAGCTTTAATACAGCGTTTTATTACTTATAACTACTTATAATTACTTATAGGTTTATACTAACTATAATATTATTTTAGTATTATCTTTTTTTTAGCCTGTAAAGGTGGTATAATATTAGTTAAATTAAGTACTTAAATATAGTTTATACTACTAATAATTTTTCTTACTTTTTTTAAGTTCTATTATAATAGGTAACTCTAATTATACTATAAGATAATATAATAAAACTCTAAATTAGTAGATAAGAGTAATTAACTTATAATAAACTTTTATTATATTTAAATTTCTAGTTATTTCTAAAAGTAGTATATAACTAGCTCTAGGAGCTTTTACTAAGATATTTATTTCTAATTATTTCTAAAAAGTAGTAAGTAGCTAGCTCTAGAAGCTCTTACTATAATACTCTTTTTAGTTATCTCTAGATAATAGACTTTCTAGAGCTTTTATTAAGATATTTATTTATTAATTATCCTTAGAAAACGTACTTCCTGTAGGCTTTTATTATTATAATAATAATAATAATAATAACTTATTAATAAGCGCTATTACGCTAACTTAGTAACTAGTAGTAACTTATAAATAAACGTTACTATATCTATAGCGTATAGATAGCTAGTATATATATAAGAATAATCTTAGCGCGCGTTATAAGGCGGCTGAGTGGAGAAAAAAAAAATAAGAGCTAGAAAGTTAAGCACTACTAGTACTATCTAGTTATAAACTAAGTTAGGATAATCTACACCTTTAGGCCCTTACTTGTAAGCCTGCTAAGTTATAGTAGCCATTAGGTTGCTTTATATAGTTAAAAACGTTAAACTTTATAGTAATTCCTATAAACTCTACAGTGATACAAGGCAAGGTAAGGCAAAGACAAAATAGTGAAAGTAACTGCCCTAGAGCTGAGGACCTTCTTAAGTATTAGTATTAATAACGATATTACTCTTTACTCTAAGGATACCTTATATTAATTCTATATATCGATAAAAGAGCTTGAAGACGACTGATGAGGCAAGCTGAGACGTTTGGAAAAACAAGTAAGAGACAAGAACATCCCCATAACTATTAAGAAGTGTATTAAGGATGGAGAAACGCTTACCACCAACATCGCCACATGGACTAAAATGGATCCGACAGAGATTACTGCTGAGCTTTATGCGTAAATTCTCTATATCAAAGCACTAGAGCAGCAGACTAACACTTTATTCTGTATTGCCAATAATGCCCTACATGCTGAGAGCGAGATTGTAGAAGCCCTGCGTTCATTTAAAGTAAAGACTTAAGCAGAGAAGGCTGTAAAAGCTTGATATCAGCCAAAGCTGATTCAACCACTGGAAGAAGAAGAAGAAGAAGAAGAAGAAGAAGAAGAAGAAGAAGAAGAAGAAGAAGAAGAAGAAGAAGAAGAAGAAGAAGAAGAAGAAGAAGAAGAAGAAGAAGAAGAAGAAGAAGTAGAAGAAGTAGAAGAAGTAGTAGTAGTAATCTTTGAGGCTCTTAAAACTCCGTTACAACCTGCCAAGCAACGACAGACACGCTAGAATGCTAGGTTCCCTTCTCTTCGCGGAGGATCAAGCCCTGCCTTGCATCGTACGCCAGGTGCAGCCACCTGACGAGAACCGACGACCCCAGGATCAGCGTACGCCACCCACTTAAGTGTCTCCCATGGCAAGAGGTCTGCCAAATTCCCTGACCCGCCTATTCTCGACGACGGCGTCAATCCGACCTTCAAGAACTGGAACAAACAGATGAGAAACAAGCTCAGGCTCAACGCCGACTGGTATGAGTGCGACAATCCAGATGTTATAGAAGCAGCATGAATTGCTTATATCCAGACTCGCATCGCCGGCAAAGCCAGCGATTTTCTTAACCCTTTTCTGGACGCCAGAGAAGATCGAGAAGAAGAGGTTGCTGTGGAAGACGTGATACAGTACCTCTAGAGCATCTTTGAAGACCCTGACCAACGCATCAAGGCGCGACAAGAGCTCAGGTCTCTCAGGATGAAGCCTTCCGACGATTTCAACCAGTTTCTAGCAAACTTCATGCGGCTTGCCAATCTTGCCAGGACGCCACAAGACCAGTGGAAGGAAGACCTCCATGAGATGCTTTACAGCGAGCTACGTACACACATGGAAAGCAAATACGCCTAGGAGTACTGCACCTTTGAGATGTACTGCAACAAGGCTCAGCACATGGCACGAGGACTAGCCCGATCTAACCGCGAGCGTACAGAGCGTAGAGCGCTGCTCCAAGCCAAGAGAAGCCCGCCAAGAAGCATTGAGAAGAGCAAGCCTGCGCTAGCTCTTAATGTCAAACCAGCAATTACCCCAGCCTTGCTCACTAACCAAACTTGCTACAGCTGTGGCAAACCCGGTCATCTCTCGCGCGATTGCTTGACGCCTAAGAGAATCGAGAGCAAAGCAGTCAATCAAGAAGAGCACATCGAGTACTCAGACGATGCCCTAGAACCAGACGAAAGCTCGGGAAACAAATTACTCTAGGCGAAGTCTCCTGCCTAGAGTACCCTCCTAAAGCATCTAGTGCACCTGTACGGCTAAGCGACATAATTGGTGGTCCTGCTCTTACAATGAAGTGTCGAGTTGCTTTAGATGGTGTGGGTATCAATATTTTTAGCTTACTAGACACTAGAGCTGGAGGAACTGTTTTCATTCATCCTCGACTATACCAAGTTATCAAGGAACGCCTTCAACCCAGGTTCTATCATTCACAGAAAAGCATTCCTGTTGCAGGGCACAACAATCAGCAAACAGGCGTAGTCAATCAGTTCTTTTCAGCCAATCTAGTAATAGATGGGCATCACACCGCCACATGGTTTATCTTTTACAACACTAGACGTCACGACCTAATTATCAGCCGAAAATGGATCGAATTAACAAGAACAATGCTAGATCCAATCAATCGACGCATAGTCTGGCCTAAAGACGCTAAAATCGATGCTAAACGCGACATCGTGATACCCAGTAAGGCATTTACTAAGCCAGCAATCAACCTAATACACTAAGAGGATACCAATAGACAAGACAAGCTGTTCGACGCACCTGCATTAAGAAGACATACTTTATAGCAAATTGACTAGCGTGATAACCTATATAAGATGAATAAGTAACTATACCCTCAATTGCCAGCTAAAGCTTCGCCGATAATTAGAAGAAAACGAACTACCCTTGTATAACGCTGTGGTGCTGGAATTAACCTTACTCTACTTAAAGGACATTCCTTTCTACAAGGCGCTAAGAAAAAAGGTGTAATAATAAAAGCAACTAGTATATACAAAATTAATAGACTTATTAACAACTATTGATAAGGAGATGTATTAATAGATAATACCAAAAAGCTATATAAGCTCATTAAGAAGAAACTCCCCCTAACTTAAAGTAATCTAAACTAGATATTTTTATAAATAGTATCTAACACCTTACTATTACATCATGAAGATATTAATTATGATATTATGTTAGAAAAAGATACTAGTAAGAAGCTCTCTTTAAGCTTTTTTTATAATATATTACTTAAATAGCTAGAGCTTATTAAAGCCTACTTTTAAAATAATTTATAGAAAAGCTTTATAGTTTTAAGTAATGTATCTTTTATTATGCTGGTTCTCTTTACTAAGAAACCTAAAAGAGAGTAGTACTTCTATATTAACTATTAGAAACTTAATACTATTACTAAAAAAGATTATTATCTACTTTTTTTTATTAAAGAGACTTTAGCCTGGCTTGCTTACGTATATATTTTCACTTAATTAAACATTAGACAAGCATTTTATTACATTTATTTAAAAGAGTTAATAAAGGATTTTACTATATTCTAAATAAAATATAGTTTCTATAAATACTACGTGCTGCTATTTAGCCTTTGTAATAAACCTATCTTCTTTTAATAATATATTAATAGTGTTCTATTTAATTATCTTAATGACTTCTATACTATCTATAATAATTTATTATATAATACACTTATAGGAAGCGTTATTATGTATTGTTGCGTTATTATATTATATATAATATTACTAGTTACATACTATATTTTTATATGTATCTTAGGAGTGCTTTATAAAAGCCTTATTTTTCTTTTTTTTTCTACTCTTTTTTTTTTCTCTTCTTTATACTAGAGTAGCTCTAATATAGTGTCTTATTACTTATAACTATTTATAATTACCTATAGGTTTATACTAGCTGTGATATTACTTTAATATCTTCCTTTTTTTAGCCTAAGAAGATAATATAATATTAGTTAAACTAAGTGCTTAAATATAGTTTATAGTATTAATAACTTTTCTTTTTTTTAAGTTCTACTATAATAGGTAACTTTAATTGCACTATAAGGTAGTATAATAAAGCCCTAAATTAGCAAATAAGAGTAATTAATTTATAATAAGCTTTTATTATATTTAAATCTCTAGTTATTTCTAAAAAGCAGTAAGCGGCTGGCTTTAGAAGCTTTTACTATAATACTTTTTTTAGTTATTTCTAGATAATAAACCTTTTAGAGCTTTTATTAAGATATTTATTTACTAGCTAGTTCTTAAAAAACACACTTCTTATAGGCTTTTATTAAAATAATAATAACTAATAACCTCTTAATAAATATTATTATTTTTATAGTGTAAGTGGTTAATAGACATACGTATAATCTTAATACGTATTATAAAGTTATTAAGTAAAAAGAAAAAATAAAAGCTAAAAAGCTAAGCACTACTAGTACTACCTAGTTATAAACTAAGTTAAAATAATTTATATCTCCAGACCTACTGCTTATAAGCCTGCTAAGTTATAATAACTATTAAATTATTTTATACAGTTAAAAACGTTAAATCCTATAGTAATTTCTATAAATTCTGTAGTAATATAAGGTAAAATAAAAATAGTAAAAATAACTACCTTAAAGCTAAAAGTCTATTTAAGTATTAGTATTAATAATAATATTACTTTTTACCTTAAAGATATTTTATATTACTTTTATATATTAATAAGAGAGCTTAAAGATGACTGATGAGGTAAACTTAAATATTTAGAAAAATAAATAAAAGATAAGAGTATTTTTATAACTATTAAGAAGTATATTAAGAATAGAGAAATGCTTATTATTAATATTACTATATAAACTAAAATAAACCTAATAGAGATTGCTAATGAGCTTTATAAGTAAATTTTCTATATTAAAGCACTAAAGTAATAAGCTAATACTTTATTTTATATTACTAATAATATTTTATATACTAAGAGTGAAATTGCAGAAGCTTTATGTCTATCTAAAATAAAAACTTAAGTAAAAAAAACTATAAAGACTTAACAGCAGCTAAAGCTAATTTAATTACTAGAAAAAAAAAGTAATTTCTAAGACTAATAAAACTTTATTATAGCCTACTAAGTAATAATAGATATGTTAGAATGCTAGGTTTTTTTTTCTTTAGAGAAAATTAAGCCCTACTCTATATCATACACTAGATATAACTAATTAATAACTAAAAATCTTAAGATTAGTATACACTACCTAGCTAAGTATCTTCTAGAGTAAGAGGTCTACTAAATTCCTTAATTTATTTATTCTTAATAATAGTATTAATCTAACCTTTAAGAATTAAAATAAGTAAATAAGAAACAAGCTTAGGCTTAATGCTAACTAGTATAAATATAATAATCTAAATACTATAAAGATAACGTAAGTGGCTTATATTTAGACCTATATTATTAATAAAACTAGTAATTTTCTTAACCCTTTTCTAAATGCTAGAGAAGACTAAGAAGAAGATATTACTATAAAAAAAGTAATATAGTATCTTTAAAGCGTCTTTAAGGACTTTAATTAATATATTAAAGTATAATAAAAGTTTAAGTCTCTTAAAATAAAGCTATTTAATAATTTTAATTAGTTTTTAGTAAACTTTATACGGCTAGCTAATCTTACTAGGACGCTATAAAATTAGTAGAAGAAGAATTTTTATAAGATACTATATAATAAGCTACGTATATATATAGAAAGTAAATACACTTAAAAGTACTATATCTTTAAGTTATATTATAATAAGACTTAGTATATAGTATAAGGACTAGTTTAATTTAATTATAAGTATATAAAGCATAAAGTGCTGCTTTAAGCTAAGAGAAGTCTATTAAAAAATATTAAAAAAAGTAAACCTATACTTATTTTTAATATTAAACTAGTAATTATCTTTATCTTATTTATTAGATAAACTTGCTATAGTTATAGTAAATTTAATTATCTCTTACACAATTACTTAATGCCTAAAAAAGTTAAAAATAAAGTAGTTAATTAAAAAGAGTATATTAAGTACTTAGATAACGTCCTAGAGCTAGCGAAAAACTTAGAAAATAAATTACTTTAAATAAAGTCTTTTATCTAAAGATCTTTACTGGAGTATTTAATATATCTATATAACTAAGCAATATAATTAATAGTCCTACTTTTATAATAAAGTATTAAATTATTCTTAATAGTATGGTAATTAATATCTTTAGATTACTAAATATAAAAGCTAGAGATATAGTCTTTATCTATTCTTAACTCTATTAGGTTATTAAGAAGTATTTTACGTCTAAATTCTATTATTTATATAAAGCATTCCTATAGCAGGATATAATAATTAATAAATAAATATAATTAATTAGTCTTTTTAGCCTAACTAGTGTTTAATAAGTATTATATTATTATATAATTTATTTTTTACAATACTAAGCGTCATGACTTGATTATAGGCTGAAAATAGTTTAAATTAATAAAAGTAATACTAGATTCTTTTAATTAATAAATAGTCTAGCTAGATAACGCTAAAATTGATGCTAAATATAATATTATAATACCTTATAATATATTTATAAAGCCTATAATTAATCTAATATACTAAAAGAATACCAATAGGTGAGATAAGCTGCTAGAGATAGTAACTATTATATTTTTATTAAAACAGTAAGCTTTTATCACGCTCTTATAAAAGTAATAAGCTTTAGTTATATTCACGCTAATATATATCTTATAGTAAATAAATTAGTATAATAATTTATATAAAATATATAAGTAACTATACTCCCTATTATCTATTAAAACTCTATTAATAATTAAAAGGAAATAAACTAGCTTTATGTAATATAGCAGAGCAGGAATTAATTTCACTCTACTTAAAAAATAATTATTTCTATATAGTATTAAAAGAAAAGATATAGTAATTAAAGTAATTAGTTTATATAAAATTAATTAGCTTATTAATAACTAATATTAAGAGAATATACTAAAGGATAATACTAAAGAGCTATAAGAGCTTATTAAAAAGAAACTTTCTATAGCTTAAAGTAATTTAAATTAGGTATTTTTATAAACAGTATCTAATACCTTATTACCATATTATAACAGTATTAACTATAATATTATCTTAAAAAAAGATACTAGTAGAGAGCTTTTTCTAAGCTCTTTTTATAATATATTATTTAAGTAGCTAAAGTTTATTAAAGTCTATCTTTAAAACTACCTATAAAAAGGCTTTATTATTCTAAGTAATGTTTTTTTATTATACTAATACTTTTTACTAAGAAGTCTAGAAAAAGATAGCGCTTTTATATTAACTATTAGAAGCTTAATATAATTACTAAAAAAGACTATTATTTATTTTCTTTTATTAAAGAGACTTTAGCCTGGCTTTTTCGCGTATATATTTTCACCTAATTAGATATTAGATAAGCATTTTATTATATTTAGTTAAAAGAATTAGTAGAAGATTTTATTATATTCTGAATAAGATATAGCTTTTATAAATATTATATATTATTATTTAGTCTCTGTAATAAGCCTACCTCCTTCTAATAATATATTAATAATATTTTATTTAACTATTTTAATAACTTTTATACTGCTTTTATGGATAATATTTTTATTTACTTTAAAAATCTACTAGAGCATGATGTGCACGTCTGTAAGATTTTTAACTAATTAAATAAAACTAGCTTATAAGTAGATATTCGTAAAAGTAAGTTTAATATCATGTTTATAAAATTCCTTAGATTTATTATTAGTATATTAGGAATTGCTATTGATTTAGAAAAAATTACTATTATTAAAAACTAAAAGCCACTAATAACGTGTAAAGAAGTATAATTTTTTTTTAAATTCTATAATTTTTATAAACCCTTTTTAAAAGACTATAGATAAATTATTAGATTTTTTATTAAGCTTATATAAAAAGGCGTATGGCACTTACTAGGTAATACTAAACTTTATATTTTTAAGAATACTAAAGCTTTAGTACTTTTAGGGAGCGTTTTAGCTTACTATTTACCCTTCTATTAAATATAAATTAAGATTAATATAAGTAATAGAGTTTTTACTAATATAATAAGCTAAAAGTAAGATAATAGGGCTTAAAAGTCTATAGTTTTCTTTTCAAGAATTATATAGGAAGTAGAGATGAGGTATGAAATCTATAATAAAAAAATACTTACAGTAATATAAGAACTAGAGATATAATAGTTATAGTTAGTAGGTTTATAAGTAATACCTTTTATAATAATTATAAACTATTATACTTTAAAATACTTTAGTACTAAGTATTTACTTAATTAATAATAAGCTTAATAAATAAATACTTTTACTAATTACTATCTTTATATTATCTATTAGTGTGACGGTGCTGCTCGCTCTGCTTGCTATAGGCTACATGATATCACAACTAGCTACACTAGCTATAATCTAGCGCAGAGCCTAAAGCATGGCTAGCTTATGCTTAGGCTATGCACCGCTTTATTTAAGGGCGAGCTCTCTTTATACCTCTTTTCTCTCTATCTTAGTGTAGCTAAAATAGAGCTAACTTATTCTGTTAATCTGTATTAATACTATAACGCGTGAAGACCGAGCCCGTTATTATATTACACTAAGATTAATCTAACTCGGCCGGATGATGGCGACATAATATTAAGGTCAAGCTGCATGATTAATCTAAGCGTTTAATTTGCTAACGATCGTACCTAGAGAATTAATTGCATGACTACGCTGAGTCGTTAGTTTATTAACTATATGATCTCTACCGGAAAGCCCTATAGCGGTAGGCAGTTGAAACCCTGAGCGATAGCCTGTATAAGCCCTGCACGGCAGGTCTCGAGAGCGACTCAGCAGGTAACCGGAAGACCTACAGCAGTAGGCAACATACCTATTAGATTAGAAGAGAGCTATGAGAGCTCTAGCGAACTCCCTCCCCTCCCCCCCCCCCCCCCATTATCTTCTCCACGCTAGAGAAACTGACCCCCGTGAGCACCACCAGCTCATCTTCTCTACGCCAGAGAAACCGACCCCCGTGAGCACCACCAGCTCATCTTCTCCCTGCTAGAGAAACCGACTCCCGTGAGCACCACCAGCTCATCTTCTCCACGCCAGAGAATCAGCCAATTGCTTCACCCTGCTAAGGGCCGGAAGCTCTATACAAATACAAGGATAGATAGGTTAGGACCATGGGAAAGCTTTCCACGCTAGAGATGAGGGTCGATCTCAAGGCAACAGCCACTGGCAATGACTACACGCCTATTCCTAAGTCGCTTAAGTGTGCCGCCACGCACTACCCTGACAACGTGATTGGAGAAGACTACACCATTAAGAAGCTCCGCATCCAGGCACGACACGATAAGAAACCCTTCATGGCTACTACTAAGAGCACTACCTGGAGAACCGATACCTACGAGCCTCAGGAGATAGAGGTTACGCTTCCTACCCTAATGACCCTCAATCAAGCGATAATCGCTAGCGAGCTAGAGCGTAGCCACCTCAAAGTACTCACACATCGCGACCATGCTGATACGCTAGGAAAAGCGCTCAACATGGCTGAAACTGAGCTTAATGAGGCTAGAGACGAGCTTACTAAGCTTTATTAGCTACTAAACAACACGCTTGAGCACGTAGCGGATTAAGAGAATGAGATTAAGACACTAAGGGTACAGATAAAGAAACTCACGCATAATATACACTCCTTTCTCTCTGTAAAGGCCAGCCTAGTGCTATTGTTAATACTAGTAAAGAAAATACGCTTTATAGCTCTGCCATAGACCCCTTAGAACCAGGCTAGCTATATTACTATAGGACCTAATAATAGTTCTGATATAGGAGATCTTAGTAACTAAACTTCTTAAGTATTATCCTATCTACCTGCTACTCTACTAGCTATGTCTACTATAGATAGCTATTAAGATAATAGCTGCTCAGCACAATTTCCTAATCTGCCAATACTTAAGAACAGTAAAGACATTACTTTTAATTAATAGAGGGATATCTTAGAGAATAAGGTACACGCTAATTAAGACTAGTTTACTAAAGCTAGTAAGTAAGCTACTTAAGAGAATATTATCTCTTATATATATATACATACGGAGAGTCCTGCTAACTAGTATCTCTTAATACTTATATATATAATAAGAGAGAGTAAGCAGCTAGTCAGCTATTAGTATATAATAGATTATTTAAAGAGAATATATAGTAATCTATATAAGAGACTTAATACTTATTATAATTTCTAAAAGCTCTACCTTAAAGACCCTACTAACTTTATTATATTCTAGAGTGACTTTTTTTGCCTAGCTTAAGAACACAGCCTACCTATAGACTAATAAGTAAAAGAATTCTATAAAAAGCTCCTAGATACTTTACGTATATAAATAGGCATCTACTAATAGTAGTACTGTAACTAGTATAATAAGTATATAGACTTAGCTTAAGACTTTATTAGAGAGCTAGCTCTCAGCGTCAGGAAAGCTACTAAGTAGATTAATAAAAAAACTAGGAAAATTTAGTTATTACTAATTTAGTAGTCTTATCTAGAAGCTAAGTATCTAACTTATATAGTAACTATTATTATTCTACTAATACCTATCCTTAAGCCAGCTAGTTACTATAATTACGGGAAACTTAGTTACTTTATAAAAGACTACTAATTACCTACTTAAGCTATAGCTAAAGTAATTAAGCCTATAGATACTAATAAAAAGCTTTATACGCCCTAGAACACTAGTAATAATAAGGAGTTTTAGCTTACTATAGAGAAACTATTAGGAAAAAACTTACTTTAAGGGAAGTCTTTTTCCTAGAGTTATTTTCTAAAGCTACTAACTAGTTTAACTCTTACTAACTACTATTTAGTGGACCGGCTTTTACCCTATTCTGTTATATCTCTACTAGTGGACTAGCTATTAAGCTAAGTAGTCTTTTTAATACTAAAGCTAGTAGTTTTATTCTAGTACACCTAAAGCACATACGCGCTATTAAGAAAGGGCTTAAGGTAAAAACTTACTAGATAGAATCTATCCCCCTAGCTAGCTACAATAACAGACTAAATAGACAAGTAAATAAGTACTTTTAGGCCGATCTAGTACTAGATAACTACTATCTATTAACCTACTTTATCTTCTGTAACACTGGCCGCCACGACCTTATAATTGGCCATAAGCTGTTTAAAGATATAGGTGTATTAATTAACTACAAGGAGCGAGCGCTTAAATGGCCAGATAATAAGCTAATTAACTATAAGCGTGATATCGTTATTCCAACGCGAGGCCTATCAACTAAAATCAACCCCTCGCACCAAGCTGATGCTGACCGACGCGATAAGCTGATGAATGTAGCGATTCTGCAGCGCACCTGTAAGCTATCCCAGCGCTCGTCCCAACGTGTTGCACACTAAGAGAACCTTAGGAAAATGAAAGAGCAGCTTCACCCACGACAGCAGCTAGAGCCAAACAAGCGAACCCCCCGCCCTCAGCCTATCTCACACGAAGACCTCTCCAAGGCAGGCCTCGAGATTAATACTATAGGAGCTGTTGCCTTCATGATGTACACACGGTAGAAGGAAACTATGCTAGAGCACACCAGCGTCTATGAAGTGGACAAGCTCATCCAGGACCATAGGGACCTTACGAGGAAGCCTTCCTCCCAAGGCCCTAAAGACTCCTTAGTGAAACCTTCGCTAGAAGGGCCCTATCAATCAAACAAGGACCTCACGGAAGAAGAGGAACTTCGACAGCTTATCAAGCAGAAACTACCCCACCCTGGCTACGCCGGCGCGACTCAGGCCCACTTCTTAAAGAAGGACTCAGACATGCTGCCCCCGCATCGCGAAGGTGTCGACCATGATATTAAACTAACAGCTGAGAACACGCTGATGTTAAGCCCACTATATAGCATGTCTCTCGAGCAGCTACAGCTTGTCAAGACCTACCTAGACAACCACCTTAGACGAGGGGTTATCACTCACAGCGACGCTTCGTATGCTTTCCCAGTACTATTTACTAAGAAGCCTAGAAAAGGGTGGCGCTTCTGCGTCGACTACCGTAAGCTTAATACTATTACGAAGAAAGACGCCTATCCGATCCCGCTGATTCAGGAGACCCTTGCCCGCCTAGCACGTGCAAGGGTGTTCACCAAGCTTAACATACGACAGGCCTTCTATCGTATACGTCTGAACAAGGACATAGAGGACCTGACTACGTTCCGTACTTAGTATGGGAATTACAAGTATTGCGTGCTACTATTTAGTCTCTGTAATGGCCCTACTACATTCCAGCGCTATATTAATAAGGTACTTTATGGCCTACTAGACGACTTCTGTACTACTTATCTTGATGATATCCTAATCTACTCTAAAGACCTGCTGTAGCATGAGGAGCATGTTGCTTAGGTACTAAGACATCTCCAGGACGCAGGCCTCCAGGCAGATATTAAGAAAAGCGAGTTTGCTATCACTAGAACAAAGTTCCTAGGCCTTATCATTAGCACAGAAGGGATTCAAAAGGACCCTGAGAAGGTCGCTGCTGTATAGGAATGGCCAGTACCTACATCAGTTAAAAGCCTGTAATCCTTCCTAGGATTCTGCAATTTCTACAGAGCTTTCCTAAAAGACTATAGATGTATCATTCAACCGCTTACTAAGCTGCTTAAGAAGGGCGCATGGTACGCCTTTGGCGAACGCAAGCTAGCAGCCTTCCAGCAAGCTAAAGATCTAATGCTGTTAGATAATGTCTTAGCTTACTACTTGCCCTACCGCCAGACGCGTATAGAGACAGACGCAAGTGATGAGGTTATTATAGAGGTGCTATTATAGCTCTAAGAGAATAGTCTCTAGTAACCTATAACCTTCTACTCTAAGACTATAAGTAAGCCTCAGATAAACTACGACATACACAATAAAAAGATGTTAGCTATAATCTATAGCCTCTAAGAATAGCGCTTACAGCTTATAGGCTTATAGACTATAGAGTTATTTAGTGCCCTAACTGACTACCGTGCGCTAGAGTACTTCTCTATAAAGTAAGAACTTACTCCCCGCTAGATGCGCTAGGTAATAAATATAGTAAACTATTACCTAACGTTTATCTATTACTTTAGTATAGCTAATATAGTAGCCAACGCGCTCTCGCGTAAGTAAGAGAAACTAAAGACTTAAAAAAATAAGAACAAAGTAGCCTGAACACGCGCCTTTTTCTTAGCAGAGTAAATTAACATTAGCTTTATTAAGACTATAAGTAATAACCTAGCTGTGCTATTAGTAAAAGGCATGCTAGCTACTAATATAATTAAAGTAGCTACTACTAATACTTTTATAGTCTTATCTTCTCTAAACGACCCTTACTTACTGATTGATTGTATTATTGAGGTGAATTATAGTTATGAGAGCCTATAGCTATTCTAAAAGCGCGCTCTTTCTAGTAACTACTTAATATAAAAACTTAGTTAGAGCCTTTTTATGTACTATAGTAAGCTAGTAGTTCCTACTATACACTTCTTAAGAACCTATTTCATTTAAGCTATTTATACTACCTAGGTGATTACTTATTTAGGTAAGAGAAAAATAAATAAGCTACTTCGCAACCGCTACTACTAGAGTTATATAGACAAAGATATAGATAATTATATAGCTATATATAAAGCTTATAGATAGAGCTATATATCTTATAATAAGACTCTAGACTTACTTAAATTACTACTAATCTCTAAGCGAGTATAGTGAGACGTCTCTATAAACTTTAAGTCCTTCTCTCTAAATAAGAAAGGATATAACTATGCTTTTATTATTATAGACTAGCTAAGTAAGCACTACTTTTTATTATCTTATTATAAAATAACTACAGCTACTTAGGCAGCTGATATGTACTATTATTATATCTAGTAAGTATTTAGTCTACTTAAGTTAATAGTCTCTAACCGCGGTCCTTAGTTCATCTCAGCATTTATAAATAAGCTATACTAACTAATAGGAATTAAGTAAAAACTCTTAATACTATATTATCTCTAAACTAATAGGAATATTAAGGTTTTAAACTAGTATATTAACCAGCGCCTACGTTTATTCGTTAACTATTATTAAGATAACTGGTTAGACTTACTGCCCTGTATAGACTAGACTTAAATAATTCTACTATATAAGACTATAGGCTTATTACTTTATTAAATTAAGTTTAGCTACTAGCTAATCTATTACTAGGACTAGGAGGAACGTATGAAGATATTTACTATAGTCTATAAACAGATATCTCGTGAGGAAGCGCAGAGCTACGCTAAAGCTCAATATAATACAATAAAGCTAGCTATAGAGATAGCTTAATAAGGGATCGCTTAAGTATAAAAGTGATAGACTCAACAGGCTAACAAGAAGCGCCGTAAGCTAGACTTCTTTACAGGAGATAAGGTATACGTTACACCTAAGGGCTTTACTACTAGCTAACCTAGCCAGAAGCTCAACCAGCAGATGTACGGACCCTATCCTATTATAGGCATAAAGGGACACTCTTATTACCTTAAGCTGCCGCCATACATGCGCATGCTTGACGTCTTCTACATAGACCACCTACAAAAGGCTTCTACTCACCTACTGTCTGGCCAAATTAAACCTGAGGAACCGCCTATCGAGATCAACAGGCATCCCGAGTAGCCAGTGCAGGAAATCCTTAATAGCTGCCTATTCCATGGCCGACTACAGTACAAAGCATCCTGGCTAGCTCATGACCCAGATCCTACCTGGTACAACGCCCGAGGCTTTATAGGCGCCCCACACAAGGTAAGAGACTACCACAAGGCCTATCCAGAGAAAGCAGGACCGCTGGCACGACTAGACGCCTGGTTGAAAGCGTACGAAGCAGAGGAGGACCTGGAAGTAACAGAGGAGAACGACAAGGCGGCTTCAAAGATAAGAGTAGTACAGAAACCGGCAAGGAGGAGACTGTAACCTAGAGACTCAGGGACGAGCCTCCCTTAGAGGGGGGGTAATGTAACGGTGCTGCTTACTCTACTCGCTGCAGGCTACATAATATCGCGACTGGCTACGCCAGCCACAATCTAGCGCAGAGCCCGGAGCATGGCTAGCTCACGCTTAGGCCATGCACCGCCCTATTTAGGGGCGAGCCCCCTTTATACCTCTTCTCTCTTCATCTTAGTGTAGCTGAAATAGAGCCAACTTATCCTGTTAATCTGTATTAATGCTACGACGCGTAAAGACCGAGCCCGTCATCACAATTAGCCTAAATTAGTTAATGTAGTAGTAGATACCCTTATATATAAATATAAGAATCTTAAGACCCAGAAAGTAAAGGATATTACTATATGTACGTGAATTTTTATTAATCTAGTAATAGCTATTATCTCTCTTAATTTAGTACCTATACTTACGGACAGTGTTTTTCTTATTCTAGATAATAAAATACTAATAACTAAGAATAAAGAGAATTATAAGGCTTCTATCTAAGATTAGACTTTATATAAGCTTATAGACGTTATTTTAGAAGCTAATTGCTTTAGTAATATCCTCTAGCCTTATAGAGAGCTAGTAGAGTAAAATAAGTAAAACTAGAAACTAAAAAAAAACTTACTAACTTAATAAGAAAAGCTTATAATCTCTAACGCTAATAATATAAGAATATATTTTATTAAAGAGATTTATACTTACTAGGTTATAGCTTATTTAAAAAGAAAGAAAATTAAATAGCTATTCTTATTCTAATACTACTAGTTAAGTTTACTATTTAATATTAATATATATATTACTAATTATAGAACCTACTGCTATATATATATTTTATGTAATAAAACTTTAGACTTATTATATCCCTTATTAATAGACAAGCGCTGTTAGTAGTATATCTTTTTTAATTTTAAGATATTTCTAAAAAAACAAAAAGAAGCGTGATAAAGTTTTTATAGTTATTAACTATTTAAGTAAATAAATATTCTTATTATTTTATATAAAAGAAATTACTATATTAAAAATAGCTTAGCTATATTATAAATATATTTAGTATATTTACGGCCTGCTTAAGATAATAATATTAAATTAAAACTCTTAATTTATTTCTGTATTTATAAATAAACTCTGTAAGCTTACTAGCGTAAAGTAAAAACTCTTTATAATCTATTATTTATAAACTAATAAAAACATAAAGATCTTTAATTAGTATATTAACTAAAGACTAAGACTATTTATTAATTACTATTAAGATAACTAGTTAGATCTGCTACTTTCTATAGATTTTACCTAAGCTATTTTATCTTATAAATTTATAAATTTATTACTATATAAGATAGAGTTTAGTTATAAACTTTATCTATATTTTAACTAGCACGAGCGTATATATAAATTACTTATAGTTTATAAATAGCTTACTTATAAAGAAGCTTAGGCTTTTACTTTTAGAACTTATAAAGTAGTTAAATAAGTATATAATAACTTAGTAAAAGCTTAAGTTTATTAAATAAAATAGGTAAATAAGCACCGTCATAAGCTAGATTTTAAAGTCAGAGATTAAGTATATATTACTAGAAAAGAATAAATAACTAATCACTTTAGTACTAAGCTTAATCTTTAAATAATAAAGTTATATTCTATTACTAGTATAAAAGAACACTCCTATGTTATTAACCTACTTATTTATATGAAAATATTAAATATTTTTCATGCTAATTATCTACGTAAGGACTTTAGTAACTTTTTATTTAACTAAAACAAAATACTTAATAACTCTATTAAGATTAATAGTAAGCTAGAGTATAAAGTTAATTAAATTCTTATAAACCACATCTATAAAAGCATTTTATAGTATAAAACTAACTAAGTAAACTATAACCCTAATAATATATAATATAACATAAAAAGTTTTATTAGTGCACTATATAAAGTATAGGACTTTTATAAATAGTATTTAGATTATACTAAACTACCTATATAACTAGAAAACTAGCTAAGAGCTTATTAATAAGAAGAGATACTAAAACTAATAAATAAAAATAATTTAGCAGCCTAAAAAAGCAAACAGGTAAAGATAAGAAGAAAAAAGTAATATAAAAATAAATAGTCTATAATTTTACTTTACTTTTTACTAATTTTTATAACAGAATTAAGGATGATTTTACTTTCTTTTAGAGAAAAGTAATATAATAACTTATTATATAATATACTTATAAGAAGCATTACTACGCATTATCGCGTTATTATATTATATATAATATTACTAGTTACGTACTATGCTTTTATATGTATCTTAAGAGTGCTTTATAAAAGCATTATTTCTCTTTCTTTTTCTACTCTTTTTTTTTCTTTTTTTTATACTAGAGTAGCTTTAATATAGCGTTTTATTACTTATAACTATTTATAATTATTTATAAGTTCATGCTGGCCGTAATACTACCTACGTAAATAATATTTTTATCTATTTAAAAAACTTATTAAAGTATATTATACACGTTTATAAAGTGCTTAAATAGTTAAGTAAAGCTAGTTTATAAGTTAACATCTATAAAAATAAGTTTAATATTATGTTTATTAAGTTTCTTAGATTTATTATTAGCACTTTAGGAGTTACTATAGACCCTAAAAAAGTTACTACTATTAAGAATTAAAAGCTACTAACTATACTTAAGGGTATATAGTTTTTTCTTAGCTTTTATAATTTCTACTAAGTTTTCTTAAAAGACTATAAATAAATTATTAAACTACTTTTAAAGCTTATTTAAAAAAGTATATAGTATTTTTTAGGTAATACTAAGCTCAAAGTATTTAAAGAAACTAAAGCTTTAATATTATTAAATAGTATTTTAGTTTACTACTTACTCTACTATTAAACCTAAATAAAAACTAATATAAGTAATAAAGTACTTACTAGTATAATAATCTAAGAGTAAAATAATAAAACTTAAAAGTCTATCATTTTCTACTTAAAAGTTATACATGAAACTAAGATATAGTATAAAATTTATAACAAAGAAATACTAGTAGTAGTATAAAATTTAAAAATGTAATATCTATAGTTAATAGGTCTACAAATAACGCTTTTTATAGTAATTACTAATTATTATATTTTAGAGTACTTTACTACTAAGTATTTACTTAATTAATAATAAGCTTATTAAGTAAATATACTTGTTAACTACTATCTTTATATTATCTATTAACTTAATTTAGTAAATATAGTTACTAATACTCTTATATATAAGTATAAAGAGTAAAAATTAAAAAAAAAATTACTATACACATATAAGTTTTTATTAATTTAGTAATAATTATTACTAGTTTTAATTTAATTTATATATCTTTAGCTACTATCTCTCTTATTATAAATAATATAATATAACTAGTAATACTAGTAATAGCTATAAGTAATATAAAAAAAAAGCTTAAAGTATTTATCTATAATTAAGCTTTATATAAGCTTATAAAGTATATTTTATAAATTAACTATTTTAGTAATACTTTCCAGCCTTATTATAAATTAATAAAATATAATAAGGAGAACTAGTAGTTAAAAGAAGGTCTACTAACTTAATTTAGAAAACTTATTATTTATTTATACACCTAAAAGCCTAGCTAAAAGCTTATTAATAAAAAAAATACTAAAACAAATAGAGACAATCTAGTAGTTAAAAGAGATAAAAAAAAAAAAAAAAAAGAAATAATATAAAGGCTAAAAGTCTATATTTTATTTTATTTTTATTTATTTTATTATTATTTTTTAAAATTAAGAATAATCCTACTCTTTTAAAGAGAAATAATATAACAACTTATTACATACTACAGCTATATTCTATAGTTATGTAAAGTATTTTATATATAAGTTATTTATTATATTTATAAGTTACGTACTATACTTTTACGTGTGCTTTAAAAGTACTTTATAAAAGCCTTACTTCTCTTTTTTTTACACTCTTTTTTTTCTTTTCTTTATACTAGAGTAGCTTTAATATAGTATTTTATTACTTATAACTATTTATAATTACCTATAAATTCATGCTGGCCGTGACACTTATTATATAATATTTATAAACTATTTTTATTAAGTAAATATAAAAAATAGTTTATTTACTTTAATAGTAAGTAAATTTATTAATATAATTATTATTAAAAAGAGTACTTAAAACTTTATTATTAATAGTAATATCTTTATAGTTATTATAATTTTACTGTAAAAAGTATAGTTAATACTATACTACTTAATACTATATATAATAGTTATTTTAAAACTATTAGTTAATATATTTATAATTATAACTAAATAAGCAAGGCAGCTTAAAAAGTATAATATTAAAATTTTAAAATAAAAAAAGTAATAAACTAAAAATCTTCTTAATATTATATAAAAAGTAGTAAATATACTTTATATATTTATATTAAGTACTTTAATATTAGTAAACTTTTATAAAAATATATACTTAAGTAATTAATATCTTTTTTATAAAAGAAAGTTTCGGAAACTTCTTAAACTATAAGTTAGAGTCTATTTTATTATTATGACTAAATAAAAACTTAAAATTAGAATTTTAAGATTTATTTTTAAGTCTTAAGTACTTAGCTTTATTTTTTATAATAAATAAAGTATTTAAATAGCAGGGAAAAAGCCGTAATAGCAGCTAAATAAGCCTAAAAACTATTTAAAAAGAAACTAGATAGCGGAACCTAATTCTCTGTAATTAACTACTTTTAATAAACCCCTTATATTCTATCCACAGAGCATGAGTGACGACGGCGGGTTGTAATTTTATTTTTATAATTATAAAAACTATAACTATAACGTATTAAAAAGTAATTAATAAGTAAATAGATAATACTAAAAAAATAATAAACACTAGCCTAACTAAGACTAGCAGAAAGCAATTAAAACTATTAAAAAAATTAAAAAAAATTTTAATAAAGAGAAGGAAGAGAAGCTATGTTGTAAGATTCTTACTAATATAAAAAAAGCATTATAATATATTTAATATCTTTAAATATACTACTAAGCTACTTAAAATAAGAATAAGACACAGTTTAACTAGATTAAAACTAGAATTAATAAAATTAGAAAAGAAATATATAAGAGAAACCGCTTAGAGATTTTCTAATTATAAAATAAAACTTAAGCAGCTGTTACTGTCTAGGTGTTATATATAGTAAATATAGCTACTATATTATAAAAGACTATAATCTGAATTTATCTTAAGGATTCTTAGAGAAAGAATCTAGAAGAAATACTGAAAATAGCTAAAAAGATAATACTAAGAGTATTTACTGTAAATACTTTAAAGAGTAATAATATTAACATTCACGTGCTATCTTAGATAATAAAAAACTAAATTATAAATAGACTAGATACGCTAGAACTTAAAATCCTAAAGAAAAACTATTTCTTAGAGATTCTAGAAGTTCTACTTAAGATAAAAATTAATAAGAAAAGAAACATAAATAACTCTAAGCTAATATATGCTATATATAAAGCCACTAAATAACTAGTACTAAATATAGCTATTATCTAAATCTAATGGCTACATAACTCTGAAGTGTAGAAGATATATTATAGAAACACTAAAAGCAGCTAAAAAAAGCTAGAAAAGATTTATAGAACTCTAATTATTAAAATACCTATACAGGTGATCTAATAAAAGATTATAAAAAATAAACTAGTTATTAACTCCCAGCTCTTTAAAGTAAGGCTATTTGATAATAGTATAATTATTAAATAATATTTTTAATATAGCTAATAGAGCTATATCTAAAGCGTATATAGAAAAAAAGTATAGTATAGATATTACATAAGTCTATATAACATAATAGAATACTCTTAAGAAAAAGTATTCTATATAAACTATAAAAAAGCCTATAAAGTATGGTAATAAAACGAGTGTAAGATATTCTAGAGCTATTTAAAAGAAATTTAAATTAAAAAAATAGCCTTTTTTAAGCAGACGCTTTATATTTATATTATAGAGAAAAAATAAACAAAATAACTAAACCCTATATAGAGTAACTTTATTATTATAATAAGAAAAAAAGAAAGATAGATTACCTTATTAGGTAACTTATATAAAGGACTATTATTAAAAAAAGGACTAGATAGACCCTCTTATATAGAAATCATAAATAAAAATACTTTATAATTAAGGCTTATATTAAACATAGGTAATATATACCCAGCCTAAGTAGAAGTAAATAATAATTTTAATACTAATATAAAAGACTATATACTTACTCTAAATAAGTAAACTTACTATTATCTAATATAACTATAGAAACATAAATTAAGGTGTATGTTACTTTTTTTTTAATAGAGTAATATAAATAAAGCACTAGGTACTTATAATTTAAAAACTAGTATATAATAAATATACTAAATTAATATACTATTTATGTGGATATGCTCTAGCATATGAAGAAAACCCTATAATAAAAATATACTTTAAAATTAGCTAAAATATTAATACTATGTATTAGAGATATAAATAATATAGTTTATTTATTATAGTACTCTAGCTTAGCCTAAAGGGGCTAGAGACTACTATTATTAACATTTATAACTTATATAAAAACTATTAATAGATTAGGACCTAGCTAGAGATAAATAAAGCTATTAAAAAAGCAAAAAAAGAAGTTATACTTTTTAGAAACTTTAATACATACTATCTAATATAGGGAGGAAGTTATGTTATAAGTAAAGTATAAATAAAACACCTACTTTTTAAAATAGAAGCACGAGATTTTTGACTCGCTATATTATAAGGTAAATTGATTTAGAAAAGGGGATAAAAAGAGAGCGTTATTAACCTCACATTTCTATTAAATATAATATATAAAAGAGTTAGTTTCTATAGAATAGAAGACAGGTAAGCTCTAATAAGAAATTATATACTAATATAAATTTAAATAAATACTACTATTTACTTATAAGAGAAAAATAAACGCTACGTGCTTAAAAAACTAAATATAAAAGAATTTCTCTAAGATATTAAAATCCTTAAGTAAATAATAGCCCCGGAATCTCTAGAAGTTCTCTAGAAAGGAATTATATATGCTCTTAAGTTTTACTATTTATATATAAGACCTAGTTTATAAGTGTATAAAATATAGTTACTAAAAGTAACCTAGCTCCTTACAGGTATTAAGCAGGTAAGATATTAGTATTATAATTATAAAGAGAACTATAACTGCTAGAGCTATAAGGCGTTATCCAACTAGCTTTAGAAAAAAATCTAAAAAGTAAAAAGAAATAACTAGAGATAATTTATATAAGAATTTATAGTAGACTTTATAAAACCATATAATAAGAGATTATGGACTCTTTTAAGATGGAATAAAAAGAGTATTAACATAATAAAAAGTAATCTCTATTTTTCTAATTTTAGAAATTTTATTAGTAACTACCTTACTAAAGACAACACTATAAAGATAGATATTCTAGCCAAAAAGTTCTTCCTAAATATAGGTAAAATAGATTTTAAAGATATTAATAATAAGGCGCAGCTAGAGTACACTTGAATTAATATTAATTTATATATATCTAAGAAGGTAATAAGTAATTTAATTATAAAACTTCTAAATAAAAAAGCCCTAGGCCCTAATAATATACTAAATAAGATTTTAAAAATTATATTTTTATTAATAGCTCAGGAGCTTATACAGGCAGTTTATTAATATCTTAAAAATAGAATAATACCAACCTGCCTTAAAAAATTAATTATAATTACTTTATATAAAGAAGATAAGAAGGACTATTTTCTTTTAAAAAGCTATTAACTAATCACGCTAGAAAACACCCTAGCTAAGGTAATTAAAAAATAAGTAGTAAACTTAATAATAGTAGCCGCTAAGAAATATAAACTATTTTTATAAAACTAAATAAAAGTAAGAAAGAAGTGCTTAATACTTTTAGTAATTAATATATTTATTTCTAGCGTTCAGACGGCGTGGAGAGCGCGTTTAGGTTATATTATCTTAATACTAAGTTTAGATTTAGCTTAAGTTTTTAACAATATCTCTTACAAACACCTACTATATATTCTAAGGAAAAAGAGGCTACTAGAATAAATAATTTACTTTATATAAAGCTTTTTAACTACTTAATAAATACGTATTACATTCTCTAAATATTAAAGTAAATAGATTTAAATATAAATAGGTATTCTATAGGGATTTCTACTTTCACTAATTTTATTTCTTTTCTTTATATTAAAGCTTCTAGAGGAGTTTTAGTGATTAGATGGTAATATACTAGTATTTAGCTTTATTAATAATATAAACCTTATCTTATAAAGAAACTCTACTATTAAGAACTACTAATACCTAATAACTATATATAATTAATATATAGTATAAGTAAAACACTATAAAGCTATATTTACGCTAAAGAAATACTAGCTTATATACTTTACTAAAAAAAGACGTTATAATAGCGTAGACTTAGTGTTAACTATATAAATTACTAGCTATAAAGCTACTCTCTAGAGCTTAAGTATATATATACTTAGAGTCTAGATAGACCTAAAGCTCTAATAAAAAGAATATATCTATAAAGTAATAGAGAAGGGTATAGTAGTTTTTAAAACTATATTATAAATTACTATATTAATATAAGGCCTGTTTATAAGACGCTTATGTCTTCTATATACGGCAGTTATCTACCTAATAATATTCTATAGTGCCTAGATATAGGGAACTTATAATAATAGTAATTTAATAATAAAGAATCTCATCCGGCCGCTTTAGAAAATCTAAAACTAATATCTTTATAAGATAATAGAGGTATATAAAAGAATACTAATAATAGCTATTAAGAAAGAGATAGTAGTTTTATTAATTATATTCTATATAAATACTATAGCTCTCTAAAGGACTCTAGACACTAGCTAGAATTTAGTAAAAAAAAAAAAAAATAATAAGTACTCTAAATAATATCTAGATATTACTAGTAAGTTAATAGTAGACTATAATATAACTGCTAACTCTACTAGAAAAGCTTTAAACTAGGTAAAAGAATATAAAAAAGAAGTTCTAGCTTACTTTATAAAGAAAACCCTAAAAATTACTAAC
Organism: Zopfia rhizophila CBS 207.26; assembly: GCA_010093925.1. NCBI lineage: Eukaryota > Fungi > Ascomycota > Dothideomycetes > Zopfiaceae > Zopfia > Zopfia rhizophila. The sequence continues at coordinate 38,244 of ML994753.1, read as the reverse complement.
ACTAGCAAGGATAGAAACGTATAAGAAAATTATAAGTATACTATACTAATAGCTATTAATACTACTAGCATATAGCTACCCTTATCTTAAAGTAGGTAGATATAAAGTAGTAATATTAATAATAAAGTGTAGTAAAAAAACAGATAGTATCTACCTAGTATACTTTATAAAATATATTTATAATCTTATTTTATAAAAGGCTCTTAAAGGTAGAAGCTATTACTTTATTTTTATTATATATAAAAGTCCTTAGCCTTAACACCTAGCTAGTAAAAATAGGGGTTCTAAATAAATTCCTATAGTGTAACTATAGCTAGCTAGTATAGATTATATATTATACTTTTTTTTACTACCTTAAGCTAAAGAGAACTAAACTAATAGTATTATTTCTATTAGAATAACTAGAAAAAAATACTAAGCTAAAGAGATAATATCTAAGTAGTAGTAAGATAATTTATAAAAACAAAATTACTTACTTAGTTTTAAGTAGTAAAAGTAATTAATACTAAGAAAATAAATAACTTCCACCTACTCTAGAGTATAGACAATTAATAGGAGATAGAAAAAGAAAATAAAAAAGAAAAAAGAAAATAAGATTATCTATAAAACGCAAGTATAATAGCTAAAATTATAAATTATATAAAAAATAAAAAAATAAAAAAAAAGTGTTATAATAACAGAGCACTAGCACCTTTCTAGTATAATATATTAATAGATTTTCTTAATAATAAATTTTTCTTATAAAAGAAATTAGCCTGTATAGACCTATTAGGGAGACCAAATCAGGCAGTAAATAGAAATAATAATAATAATAATAATAATAAATAAAGTATTTTTTATTTATAAGCTTTATATTAAACTAGTATTTATTATAAATACTATAAGTCTCTATTATAAGCTTATTAAAGTAAGTATAAAACCTTTTAATTAGTTATTAATTTATAGAGCTAAGAGTAGAGTTATTTAGAAAAATATTACTTAAAAAATCTATAAAAGAGTTAGATAATAACAAGTTATAAAATAAACCTATATTTAGAAATATAAGTAAAGTAAAAAAAAAGAACTTATTAAGTATAGTATCTTAAAATATAGATGTTAACTAAAAAGGCTAATTTAGTTTAGTATTTTAAAATAAAAAAGTTAACTAAAATATTTAATTTAGCTCTTTTTAGCATTTTATTAAAAATAAGATAAATAGTATAAATAAAACTTTATTATTTATTTAATACTTAATATAATATTACTTTTAAATATTTACTTAAATATAATAGGTATTAGCCTAAACTAAGGTATTATTACTATCTAATTTATTTAATAAATAATAAAAAAAACTACATTATTGTTGTAAAAGTAAGAAACTATATAGTATATTTAAAAGACTTTATAGTAAAATAAAAAAAACTAAAAACTTAAAGTGTTATATAAATATAACTACTTTTAGTAAAAAGTATTATATAAGTATAACTACTTATAACGTAGGTACAGAATAGTAGGAAGTAAAAAATAAAATACTAAAGCTAACATAAATATTAGAGGACTTCGCTACGCTTAGCAACAAGTAGTGTAAGAAAAGCTACGCGAAAAGAGTAGTTATAGAGAAGTAGCGGGAGATGAGCAGCATGAGAGAAGTAGTGTCAGAGAAGCAGTGTCAGAGAAGCAGCGGGAGAGAAGCAGCGGGAGAGAAGCAGCGGGAGAGAAGCAGCGGGAGAGAGGTAGCGTAAGAGGAGCAGCGTGAGAGAGAAGCAGCGGCGTCAGAGAGAAGAGCAGCGTCAGAGAGAAGAGCAGCGTCAGAGAGAAGAGCAGCGTCAGAGAGAAGAGCAGCGTCAGAGAGAAGAGCAGCGTCAGAGAGAAGAGCAGCGTCAGTCAGAGAGAAGAGCAGCGTCAGAGAGAAGAGCAGCGTCAGAGAAGTAGCGCCGTAGAAGCCGCGCTAGAAAAATAGCGCCAGAAAAGCAGGGTAAGAGAAGCAGCGCCAGAAAAGCAGCGTTAGAGAAGCCGCGTTTCAGAAGCTGCGTTACAGAAGCCGCGTTAGAGGAACAGCGTTAGGGAAGCAGTTGCAGAGAGGCAGCACCATTAGAGAAGCCGCCGTTAGAGAAGCAGGGCCGTCAGAGAAGCGGCTGGAGGAGAGAAGCAGCAGGAGAGAAGTAGGGTGAGAGAAGCAGGATGAGGAGAGAAGCAGCGTAGGAGAGAAGCAGCGTGAGGAGAGAAGCAGCGTGAGGAGAGAAGCAGCGTGAGGAGAGAAGCAGCGTGAGGAGAGAAGCAGCGTGAGGAGAGAAGCAGCGTGAGGAGAGAAGCAGCGTGAGGAGAGAAGCAGCGTGAGGAGAGAAGCAGCGTGAGGAGAGAAGCAGCGTGAGGAGAGAAGCAGCATCGAAAGAGAAGCAGCATCAAAAGAGAAGCAGCGTGACAGAAGTTACGTTAGAGAAGCGACTATCGAATCTGAATTGGCTCCTACTTTGAATCTGAATTGGCTTCTGCATCAATTAGAATTGGCTCCTACATCGAATTAGAATTGGCTCCTACATCGAATTAGAATTGGCTCCTACATCGAATTAGAATTGGCTCCTACATTGAATTAGAATTGGCTCCTACATCGAATTAGAATTGGCTCCTACATCGAATTAGAATTGGCTCCTACATTGAATTAGAATTGGCTCTTACATTGAATTAGATTTGGCTATCAAGGGGGAGACCCCCTTGAACCCCCCTTTCCCCTGCGGGGAGCGCAATTTGAATTAAATTTAATGCATATCAAGAGAGAGACCCCCTTAGACCCCCTTTTCCCCTATAGGAAGCGTGATTTGAATGCAATGTATAGCTCTAGGGGCAGCTTAGTGGCAGCATCTTTAGGGTTCCCACACTAGCTGCAAGGAGGAGGCAGATTTATTTAGTAAAGTATAGTAAGTATACTGGTAAACTATATATTGCATAAGAGAAGTTGCGTAAAAGAGGTATTAGTCAAGACATTAAAGTATAAGTCATATAAGAAAGTTTTGATGTTTTTCACTTAGAGCTTAATCCCGTGATATAACTTTTTTTTGCCTAATAAGAATGTGAAAAACCTCGGTGCTACCTCAGCACAGTTTCTAACTAAAACCTTCCTAATTTAAATAGAAAAAGCTTCGCTACGCTTAGTAATAAGTAATATAATTTTATACTTACACTACACAACTTATTAACTATAGAGTTTTTAAGAATAATAGGTATAAGTAAATATATAAATAATATAGTAATATTCTTATAGTATAAGTATATAGCTTTTTAAGTACTATAATTTATTTTATTAATAGTAACATCTCTAGAGCTTATATACTAGTTATAAAAAAAAGATAAATTTATTTAGTAAAGTATAGCAAAAATACTAGCAAACTATATATTATATAAGAAAAGTTATATAAAAGAAGTATTAATTAAAGTATTAAAGTATTAATTATATAAAAAATATTTAATATTCTTTACTTAAAGCTTAATTACGTAATATAACTTTTTTTTTTTACTTAATAAGAATACGAAAAACTTTAGTACTATCTTAGTATAATTTCTAATTAAAAACTTTTTAATTTAAATAAAAGAAGTTTTACTACACTTAGTAATAACTTTTTAGTACTTTATTTTATAATTATTTTTAATATATTAATTTAATTTATAAATTTAATATAAAATAAAGACTTTTACTTGCCGTAATAGTAGCTGAATAAGCTTAAAAATTACTTAAAAAGAAACTAGATAGTAGAACCTAATTTTTTGTATTTAATTATTTTTAATAAACCCCTTACATTCTATCCGCAGAGCATAGGTGATGATGGCGGGTTGTAATCTTATTTTTATAATTACAAAAACTATAACTATAACACGTTAAGAAGTAATTAATAAGTAAGTAAATAATATTAAAAAAAAAATAAACACTAGCCTAACTAAGACTAGCAGAAAGCAATTAAAACTATTAAAAAAATTAAAAATAATCTTAATAAAGAGAAGAAAGAAAAGCTATGCTGTAAAATTTTTATTAATATAAAGAAAATACTATAACATATTTAAAACCTTTAAATATATTATTAAGTTATCTAAAATAAGAATAAGATATAGCTTAACTAGATTAAAGCTAGAATTAATAAAATTAGAAAAGAAATATATAAAGGAAACTGCTTAAAGATTCTCTAATTATAAAATAAAACTTAAGCAGCTATTACTACTTAAGTATTATATATAATAAATATAGCCACTATATTTTAAAGAACTATAATCTGAATTTGTTTTAAGAATTCCTAAGAAAAGGACTTAGAAGAGATACTAAAAATAGCTAAAAAAAAAAAAAAAAAATACTAAAAGTATTTACTATAAATATTTTAAAAAATAGTAACATTAACATTCACGTGCTATCCTAGATAATAAAAGACTAAATTATAAATAAACTAAATACGTTAGGACTTAAAATCCTAAAAAAAGATTATTTCTTAAAGATTTTAGGAGTTTCACTTAAGATAAAAATTAATAAAAAAAAACGTAGATAACTTTAAGCTAATATATGCTATATATAAAGCTACTAAATAGCTAGTACTAAATATAGCTATTATCTAAATCTAATGGCTATATGACCTTAAGGCGTAGAAGATACGTTGTAGAAACACTAAAAGTAGCTAAAAAAAGCTAAAAAAGATTTATAGAACTTTAATTATTAGAAATACCCACACAAGTAATCTAATAGAAGATTATAAAAAATAAACTAGTTATTAACTTCCAGCTCTTTAAAGCAAGGCTATTTAATAATAGTATAATTATTAAATAATGCTTTTAATATAGCTAATAGGGCTATATCTAAAGTATATATAGAAAAAAAAATATAGTATAGATATTATATAGGCCTATATAACACAATAAAATATTCTTAAGAAAAAGTATTCTATATAAACTATAAAAAAGCCTATAAAGTATAATAATAAAAAGAGTATAAGACATTCTAGAGCTATTTAGAAAAAATTTAGGTAAAAAAAATTGCCTTTTTTAAGTAAATGCTTTATATTTATACTATAAAGAAAAAATAAGCAGAATAACTAAACCCTATATAAAATAACTTTATTATTATAATAAGGAAAAGAGGAAGACAGATTACCTTATTAAATAACTTTTATAAAAAACTATTATTAAAAAAAGGACTAGGTAGACTTTTTTATGTAGAAGTTATAAATAAAGATATTTTATAATTAAAGCTTATACTAAACACAGGTAATACACACCCAGCCTAGGTAAAAATAAATAATAATTTTAATATTAACATAGAAGACTATATACCTACCTTAAATAAGTAAACTTATTATTATTTAATATAACTATAGAAACGTAAATTAAGGTGTATATTACTTTTTTTTTTTTATAAAGTAACATAAGCAGAGCACTAGGTGCTTATAATTTAAAAACTAGTATATAATAAATATACTAAATTAATATACTACCTATGCAGATATGCTCTAGTATATAAAGAAAACTTTATAATAAAAATATATTTTATAATTAGCTAAAATATTAACGCTGTGTATTAGAGATGTAAATAATATAGTTTATTTATTATAACACTCTAGCTTAGCCTAAAGGGGCTAGAGACTACTATTATTAATATCTATAACTTATATAAAAACTACTAATAGATTAGGACTTAGCTAGAGATAAATAAAGCTATTAAAAAAGTAAAAAAAAAAGTTATACTTTTTAGAGACTTTAATATACACTACTTAATATAAAAAAAAAGCTATATTATAAGTAAAATATAGATAAAACATTTATTTCTTAAAATAAAAGTATAAGATCTTTGACATACTATACTATAAAATAAACTAATTTAAAAAAGGGGATAAAAAGAGAGCATTATTAACCTCATATTTCTATTAAACATAATATATAAAAGAGTTAGCTTTTATAAAACGGAAGATAAATAGACTCTAATAAGAAACTATATACTAATATAAATCTAAATAGATACTGCTATTTACTTATAAGAGAAAAATAAACACTATATACTTAAAAAACTAGATGTAAAAGAATTCCTTTAAGATATTAAAATTCTTAAGTGGATAACGGCCCCGGAACCTCTAAAAGCTTTTTAGAAAGAAATTATATATACTCTTAAGTCTTACTATTTACACGCAAGACTTAGTTTATAAGCGTATAAAATATAGTTACTAAAAGTAACTTAACTTCTTATAAATATTAAGTAGGTAAGGTATTAGTATTATAACTATAAAAAAAACTATAACTACTAGAGCTATAAGACGCTGTCTAATCAGCTCTAAAAAAAAATTTAAAGAGTAAAAAAAAATAACTAGAGATAATTTATATAAGAATTTATAATAAACTTTATAAAACTATATAATAAGAGATTATAAATTTTCTTAAAGTGGAGTAAAAAAAGCACTAATATAATAAAAAGTAATTTTTATTTTTTTAATTTTAAAAGCTTTATTAGCAACTACCTTACTAAAAATAATGCTATAAAGATAAAGATTCTAGCCAAAAAGTTCTTCCTAAATATAGGTAAAGTAGATTTTAAAAATATTAATAATAAGACACAGCTAGAGCACACTTGAATTAATATTAATTTATATATATCTAAGAAGATAATAAGTAATCTAATTATAAAATTTCTAAATAGAAAAGCCCTAGGCTTTAATAATATACTAAATAAGATTCTAAAAATTATATTTTTATTAATAGCTTAGGAGCTTGTACAGGCGGTTTACTAGTATTTTAAAAGTAAAATAATATTAACCTATCTTAAAGAATTAATTATAATTACTTTACGTAAAGAAGGTAAGAAGGACTATTTTTTTTAAAAAAGTTATTAACTAATCGCGCTAGAAAACACCTTAGTTAAGATAATTAAAAAATAAGTAATAAACTTAATAGTAGTAGCTGCTAAGAAATATAAACTATTTTTATAAAACTAAATAAGAATAAGAAAGAAGCGCTTAATACTTTTAGTAATTAGTATATTTATTTTTAGTATTTAAACGGCATAAAGAGCGCGTTTAGGTTATATTATTTTAATACTAAGTTTAAATTTAACTAAAGTTTTTAACAACGTCTCTTATAAACGCCTGTTATATATTCTAAGAAAGAAGAGACTACTAGAATAAATAGTTTACTTTATATAAAACTTTTTAACTACTTAATAAACGTGTATTATATTTTCTAAATATTAAAGTAAGTAAATTTAAATATAAATAGATATTTTATAGGGATTTTTACTTTTACTAATTCTATTCCTCTTTTTTATATTAGAGCTTCTAGAGGGGCTTTAGTAATTAAATAATAATATACTAGTATTTAACTTTATTAATAATATAAACTTTATTTTATAGGGAAACTCTACTACTGAAAACTACTAACGCTTAATAGCTATATATAATTAATATATAACGTAAATAAAACACTATAGAGCTATATTCACGCTAGAGAAATACTAGCTTATATATTTTACTAGAAAAAGATGTTATAATAGCGTAGATCTAGCGTTAATTATATAAATTACTAGTTATAAAGCTATTTTCTAGAGTTTAAGTATATATATATTTAGAGTCTAGGTAGACTTAAAGCTTTAATAAAAAGAATATATCTATAAAGTAATAGAAAAGAGCATAGTAGTCTTTAAAGCTATATTATAAATTATTATATTAATATAAGGCCTGTTTATAAGATACTTATGTCTTCTATATATAGTAGTTATCTACCTAATAATACTCTATAGTACCTAGATATAGGGAACTCGTGATAATAGTAATTTAATAATAAATAATCTCATCCAGCTGCTCCAAAAGACCTAAAACTAGTATCTTTATAAAATAATAAAGATATATAAAAAAATACTAATAGTAGCTATTAAGAGAGAAATAGTAGTTTTATTAATTATACTCTATATAAACACTATAGCTCTCTAGAGGACCTTAGATACTAGTTAGAACTTAATAAAAAAAAAATAGTAAGTACTCTAAATAATATTTAGATATTACTAGTAAGTTAATAATAGACTATAATATAACTACTAACTCCACTAGAAAAGCTTTAAAACTAGGTAAAAGAATATAAGAAAGAAGTTCTAGCCTATTCTATAAGAGAAAATTCTAGAAACCACTAATACTAATAGGGATAGAGATATATAGAAGAAATATAAGTATATTATATTAGTAGCTATTAACACCGCTAGCACACAGCCACCCTTATCTTAAAATAGGTAGATATAAAGTAGTATTATTAATAGTAAAGTATAGTAAAAGAACAGATAATATCTACCTAGTATATTTTATAGGAAATATCTATAATCTTACTTTATAAAGAACTCTTAAAGATAGAAGCTATTATTCTATTTTTATTATATATAGAAGTCCTTAGCCTTAATGTCTGGCTAGTAAAAATAGGGGTCTTAAATAAATTCCTATAGTATAACTATAGCTAGCTAGTATAAACTATATACTATATTTTTCTTTACTATTTTAGGCTAAAGAGAACTAAATTAATAGCATTATTTTTATTAAAATAACTAGAAAGAATACTAAGCTAGAGAGATAGTACTTAAGTAGTAGTAAAATAGTTTATAAAAATAAAATTACTTACTTAGTTCTAAGTAGTAAAAGTAATTAATATTAAGAAAATAAATAACTTCCGCCTATTCTAGAGTATAGATAATTAGTAGGAAATAGAAAAAGATAGTAAAAGAAAAAGAAGAAAATAAGATTATCTATAAAATATAAGCGTAATAGCTAAAATCACAGACTATATAAAAAATAAAAAGATAGAAAAAAAGTGCTATAATAATAGAGTATTAATGTCCCTTTAGCATAACACGTTAATAAGTTTTCTTATTAATAAGTTTTTGCTATAAAAGAAATTAGTCTATATAAACCTATTAAAGAGACCAAATCGGGCAGTAAATAGAAATAATAATAATAAATAAATAAATAAAATTTTTAAAAAAATTACTATTAGTTTTATAAAGTTTATATAAAAATAAAACTTATTTATAAAAAAATTATAGTTATTACTTATAAACTTTAGTAATTTATAATTATTTATTTAAACTAAAAAATAGTTACTTAAAAATTTTATAGTTAAAACTAATATATTTAAAATTATATTAAAATTCTTAAAATAAAATATTTTTAAAAATAATTTAAAAAAAGGAAACTATAAATTTTTTTAATTATTAACTTTATTAATTTAATATACACTAACTTTTTAATAAACTTTATTATAAAAATTATAAAATAACTTAATACTTTAATTACTAAAAATATAGCTATACTACTAAATTTTATAAAATAATAAAAAAAAATTATACTAACTTAAAATACATAAATTATAAATATAGTTTTTATAAAAAATAAAGCCTATTATATAAATTATAAAAAAAATTATTTAATATAAGTAATAGCTTATACACTATAATAAAAAAAGTTTAAAAACTTAAGTAAACTTCGTTAGGAAAAAAATTGGTGGCATTTTTACAGCATTTAGCCGCATTTGGCGGCCATTTGCGCATTTTGCGCACCACGCCCTGTAGCTCATGGTCTTGACTCTAAAGCGGCATCAAGCCGCCAAACGCAATACCGTCTTACAAGATGCTACAAAATGCGCGATTATATCCTCTAAAGCTTTTATTACCGTTTGTAATATTTGCACGATTTGTTCATTATGCATATTATGCACATTATGCACATTATGCACATTATGCACATTATGCACATTATGCACATTATGCACATTATGCACATTTTGTAAATTTAACGCTTTCTAAGATACTACATATCTAGTTCATTTCTTACACGTAGTACGTACATTTCAAAGCACAGTTCTAAATTACTAGCTACTAGTAACTTACCATACAAGGTAATGAAATACTGTACAAGCTCCATTCACCCCCCCCTTTCCAATCCGCCTGAAGTACTCTCTGTGTCTACTCTAATATTAATATGGAATTGGCTCCTACATTGAATCGGATTTGGCTTCTACATTGAATCGGATTTGGCTCCTACATTGAATCGGAATATCAAGGGGGAGACCCCCTTAAACCCCCCTTCCCCCTACGGGGAGCCCAATTTGAATTCAATGTAGAGCTCTTAGGGTAGCTTGGTGTAGGGCTCAAGAGGCAACTCGGTGTACGGCTCTAGGGGCAGCTCGGTGGAGGCAGCTCGGTGCAGAGCCCTGGAGGCAGCTCGGTGTATGGCTCTGGAGGCAGCTCGGTGTATGGCTCTGGAGGCAGCTCAGTGCAGAGCTCTGGAGGCAGCTCGGTACAGAGCTCTGGAGGCAGCTCAGTGTATGGCTCTAGAGGCAGCTCGGTGCAGAGCTCTGGAGGCAGCTCAGTGTATGGCTCTGAAGGCAGCTCGGTGCAGAGCTCTGGAGGCAGCTCAGTATATGGCTCTGAAGGCAGCTCGGTGCAGAGCTCTGGAGGCAGCTCAGTGTATGGCTCTGGAGGCAGCTCGGTGCAGAGCTCTGGAGGCAGCTCGGTGCAGAGCTCTGGAGGCAGCTCGGTACAGAGCTCTAGAGGCAGCTCAGTGCAGGTCTAGATACACGTTAGTGAACAGGTTAGTAAAGGGCTTGGTGGACCCAAATATCAGCTTAGTATAGGTATATGAAGGAAGGAGGACAGAGGGAAGAAAATTCTGTTAGAGCTGAACAGAAGACTAAGTTCAGCTCTTCGCGTACGAAGAAACTTAGCGCGCATAGACAGAAAATGGTAACTTTACAGGCTTGCAGCGCCTGTAGATATTGGTAATAAATTTTAGAAAGTGGATAGGCAAAAACTAGACTATTATACAAGTAAAATGGTATAGAATTTGGGAGGAGAGTATAGTATATTACAGCATTTAATAGCATTTTATAGCATCTTGCTGCATACTGATAGTTAAAGTCGTAATTAGCTGTACTTTCTAGCAGAAGAGTTATGGAAGGAGTCGCGTTTAGCAGCTAAATGCTGCCGAGTTATGAGTGGAGTAGCATTTAGCGGCCAAATGCTGCTAAATGCTTGAAAATGCCGGAAATGCTAGAATGGCGCGAACACAAAATCTTTAGCCGTGAATTACAACTTTAAGTTGAAGTTGCAATTAGCTGCAGTTTGCAGCAGAGTTATGAGTAGAGGAGCGTTTAGCAGCTAAATGCTGCTAAATGCTTGAATAAAGTTGCAATTAGCCGCAGTTTGCAGTAAAGTCATGGGTGGAGTCGCATTTAGCAGCCAAATACTGCTAAATGCTTGAAAATGCCGGAAATGCTAGAATAGCAGGAACACAAAATTCTTAGCCACGAATTTTTTTCCTGATGTTATTATACTTATTTATAACTATTTAATAAACTATTTATAATAGCTAATTAAATAAAACTAAAATAATAAAAATATAAAAAGTTATTAAAATAATAATTTTTTAAAATAGTAAAAAATAAAATAAAATAAAAGTATATTTACTAATATTATTTAAAATAATTTATAGTTTTAAGTAATTTTTAAATAAGTTTACTAAAATTTTAAAAAATTACAATATTACTAATTTTTTTACTAACTTTTTATAATAAATATACAATATATTACTTAATATAATATATAAAAAAGTAAAAATAAAGTTATGATTTTACTAGTTTATAATTTTAAAAAAATTAACAAAATATTATTATTATTTAAAAATTTTAATATAACTAATATATTTATATTACTTACTATTTTATAAAATATTTATTTTAACTAGTATACTTTTTATTTTTTTATAATAAAATTTACTTTTTTATTAGTAAATAACTTTTACTAAATATATAGTAAAATGTTATAAACTAGATTTTTATTATTATTATAATTTATATTAAACTATAAATACGTTATATTTATAATATTTATTAAAAGATTTTTAGTAAAAACTAATATAATTTAAATTAATTTATTTTTAATTTTTAAAAGTAAGTTACAAAGTTTAAAAAAAAATTATTTATTTATACTATATATTATAAAGTAGTATAAAATATTTAATATAGTATAAAATAGTTAATAACTTTTTTTAAATAATTATAAACTTAAACTTTGGTTTTTAACTTTAGTAAAAACTATTAATATATTTATAAATAAGTATTTTATACAAGTAAGTGCTTTATTTTAAAACTTATAAAAAATTTAAGAATTTACATTTAAATATTTTAATAACTACTTAATAATAAATTCTAAAAATTTTATAAATAATTAATAGTGTTTTAAAATAGTAGTAGTTTAGTTCTTAAATTTGTTTTTACTTAAATATTTTAATAATAATAAATTACTAGCTTTTAAAAATTTAATAAACTTTATTTTAAAACACTATTAATTATTTATTAATTTTTTAGAATTTATTATTAAGTAGTTATTAAAATATTTAAATGCAAATTCTTAATTTTTTTGTAAGTTTTAAAGTAAAGTACTTACTTATATAAAGTACTTACTTATAAAATACATTATATAGTTTATAAAAAAAATTATTAATATAATTAACTTTATTTTTATTACTTTAAATATTTAAAATAAATTTATTAATTATAATAATAATAAAAACTTTTATTATAAGTTTAATTACCTTTTTTTTAAAGTTATAAATTATTATAAACTTTTAAGTTAATTAGTAATAACTTATAATTTAAAAAAAAACTAAAAAATTTCTAATAATATATAATTTTTTTTATAAAAAAACTTAATACTTTAAAAGTAATTAACTAATATATAAAATACTTTTAAGCTTTTTTTAATATACTTTGTTAAATATACTACATTATTATAAAAAGTAAAACTAGACTTTAATTATTTATATTAAACTTAAAAAAGTACTAAAATAGTAAATTAGTAGAAAATAGCTTTAAAATATTATAGACTTATAAAAAACTTTATAAACTAATATAAATATAAAAAAACTATTAATAGTACTAAAAAACAATATTTTTAAAAACCAAATTCATAAAATAATAGTTTAAAAAAATAGTATTTAAAAGCTAGTAATATAAACTGAAAATAAAATAGTATGAATTAAAAAAAAATTATAATAGTAAATTTTTTTAAATAAAACTAAATATAAACTTTTTAAATGTTATAAAATTTACCTACTTTTTATAAATTAAATTTTTTTAAAAAATTACTTTAAAAACTATTAAAAAGCTATTAAATAAGTAGTAAGTATTTAGTATTTTAAAATATAATAATATTTTAAATAGTTATTTAAACTATAAGATTTTTTTATATAATTATAGTAAAATTTTTTAAGTATATTAAAACTTAAAATACTATTTATAAGCTTTTTAAAACTACTTACATAATAATATTATAAAAATTAAAAAAAGTAACTACTTAATTTTTAAAGTTTAGTAGTTTATTATACTTTTAAATACTATTATAAAAGTTTTAAAAGTAATTATAATAAAATAGTTAAAATAACTAATAAAGTAGTATAATATATTTTTAGTTTAGTAAATAAGTATAAAGTTATATAAGTTTATAAATAAAGTTTTTAACTTTTTTATAAACTATGTTTATATAATTTAAAAAAGAGGTATTACAATTTTTTAGTATTTAATATTTTTAAAGTATTTAATAAAGTAAGTTGTAAATATTATAACTAGTATAAACTTATAAGTAATTATAAATAATTCATAAGTAATAAAGCACTATATTAAAATTACTTTAGTAAAAAAAAACGTAGAAAAAAAACTATTAAAACTTTTATAAAATATTTTAAAGTACTAGTAAAAAAGTATTATATAATTTTATATTATTATAGTAAGTAATAGTATTATATGTAAATATAGTATAATATAAGTTATTATAATAAAAAGCTTATTTATATTTTATAAGTAAATTTTTTAATAATAATTTATTTACTAAATTATATTATTTATAATAAACTAAAAAACTAAATTTTTTTTAAACTATAAAATAAACTTTTTAATATATTAGTTAAAAATTTTAAAAAAAATTACTAATTTTTTTTTAAATTATGAAACTTTATAAAACTTATAATAAAATTTTTTTAAAAAAAAAGTTTTTAATTTAAATAATTAATTATAAATAGCCAGAAGCTACATATAATAATTATAATTTTTTTTTAAAATAAGTTTTACTTTTATACTAACTTTATAAAGTTAGTTTTAGTTTTTTATTATTATTTTTATATTATTTTAGTATTTGTAGTGAGTATAAAGTTTTTACTAAAAAGTTTATAACTTATTAAAACTTTAATTATTACACTAAATTTCTTTTATATGTTTATAACTTAAATAATTTTATTTATAAGTCTTCTATAGTCTTGTATAAAAGTAGTAGTTTAAAAAATAATAACTTTATAGTATAAACAAGTTAAAATAGCTTTAGAAATAAGTATAGTAATAGTAAAAATAGTATTATTAGCTACTATAATATAAAGAAAAAGGCTATAACTTATTTTTAGAGTTAAGATTTAGAAAATAAAAATGTAAAAATCGGTTTTAATAGTAAAAAATTTTTATTAAATACTTTTATAGTTTTAAGTTAAATTAGAATATAATTAAAAAAAATGTTATATAAAGCTACTATTATATCTTATAAATTAAAGTAATATTATAGCTAAAAATATAAAATTTAATTTAATTAGTTTTTTTTATAAACTAACTATATAATTATTAAACATTATTTATAGTAGTATAAATTAAGTTTAAAGCTTTAAAACTAAGTTTTAAAAGTTTAGTAACTAGTTTACATATTATAATAATAATATTATAACTTTATAAAACATTTAAACTAAGTTTTTAAAAGTATGTTTAATACTAAAAAAAATTTACACATTTTTTATTATAGTAGTAAAGTATGTAATTATAATAATATTATAAAAATTTAATAAATTTTACTTTACTATTATAATAAAAAATACATAAATTATTTTTTACTATTAAATATACTTTTAAAAACTTAGTGTAAATATTTTATAAAACTATAATAATATTATAGTTTGTATATAAACTAGTTACTAATTTTTTAAAACTTAGTTCTAAAGCTATAAACTTACTTTATACTACTATAAATAATGTTTAGTAACTATGTAACTAGTTTATAAAAAAACCTAAATAAATTAATGTTTTTATTTTTAGTTATAATACTACTTTAGTTTATAAAGTATAATAGTAACTTTATATAACTTTTTTTAATTACATTCTAATTTAGGTAAAAACTATAAAAGTATTTAGAAATATTTTTTTTACTATTAAAAACTGTTTTCATACTTTTGTTTTTTAAACTTTAACATTAAAAATAAGTTACAACTTTTTTTTTTATATTATAATAGTTAATAACGCTATTTTTACTACTATTATATTTACTTTTAAAGTTGCTTTAACTTACTTATACTATAAAGTTATTATTATTTAAACTCTTACTTTTATATAAAATTATAGAAAACTTCTAAATAAAATTATTGTTATGAGTTGCCTTAACTGAATGGTACGTTTCGCGTTAGCAACTCTGCCCTAACTGAATACTTAACGAGTTCTCAGCCCTTTCCGTATCTGGAACAGATAGCCCTAGGTTTAACAGGAGAGAGTTTATACTTTATCGTAAGATAGAGGGAGAGTGTATAGTAGATTAAATAAGATAGCTATTATACTATTTCACTCAAGGTCAAGTCTCAACTTAGAGATAAGATCTCGATTTTAGAGTAACTATGAAGAATCTAAAATATCCCTGAGCCATCCCATGTCTCATATTTATAGGAAACCCTTTATGCGTATATTGTATACTGGCTGACAGTATATTAGATACTGTTAGAGGCTGTTAGAGATTCTCCGGGTTTGCTAGAGGTCGCTAGAGCTCGCGGAAGCTCTGTTACCCCGCTCGTTCTCTGTCTGCTAAGCCTTACTCAGTCACGTGAATAATTGCTTCCAATCCATAGGCATGGTTCCGTATTTCTGTCCTTGCTTCTTGGCTCGTATCTTAGCTTGTGCCAGCGCGTCCCGCGCCCGCTTGCAGTTCTTCCTTTCAAGCTCAAACATACGTTTCCATTTGAGAGCCTCATTGGCTGTTGTTGCTAGTTTGATTAGCTCCTTGGGTAAAGTTGCCTTACTGTTACTGTCTGTAACACTATCCCTCTCTTTTAAGCCTTCGTCTCGGAAGATCGTTTCTCCTGTTTATAAGTAGTATAAAGGCAACTGGTCCTCCGCCCTATGCTCTAAACTGTACAATCCTTAACTTCCTTTCCGTCCTGCCTAATTTCCTAACGATGACATGCCTTAAGTCGTCTCTAATATGTGCTCGCTGTTTAGCTTCTTGGATCCATAACAAACCCCGTTACATGCCGATACCTTGCTCAAACTGTTCCCACTGTAGCGATGATTACCTTGTGAATCTGAACTCCGGTCATTGCTTAGCATACGCTGATCGTAATGTAAAGTACGATCTAATTATATTACAGTCAGAATAGAACCGTCTTAACTATGATAAGGAAAAACTTCGTCGTCAGTTAGACTCTATTGAAGACTAGTGTTCTAAACTCCGTGCTTATGAGTTACAACTTCGTCGCGAGCTCACGCAAGTGGATTTAAAGAAGAAGGAAATATTTAATTAAGAGATAGCCTTAATTTGTGAGGTCTAGGCTTTTGAGGAAGTAGAGGCTCGTTCTTGCTCTCAAGAAGCTCATATATAGCTACCCGCAATGTCTGGCACTGACCCTTCTTTCTTGGGTTTTAATTGGAACGTCCTGTCCTCCTTTTTTGATACGGCTCTAGAGCAAGCCTTTGCCGCTCCGCCTAATGATACTAGTCAATTAGCTCTAAACTATTCTTTAAGTTTCTGACTGGCTCTCATATGTCATCTTCAGGTCTATAATTCTTCTATCTAACTAAGTATTTCCACTGACGCCTAAACCGCTGGTAGTCTAAAATCTATTAGACTTCATACTCGGTATGATCCTCTTTAAGCTTGAGTTTTGTCTAAAGTTTAGCGTTGTATAGTGCTGGTTCTAATTTAGAGATATGAAAAACTAGGTAAATCCTTATATCTTTAGGTAGTTGTAGTTCGTAATTTACAGGTCCTATTTACTGTTTAACCTTAAATAGTCCTAATTTGATATGATCCAGTTTTCGTGATGGTCGCTTTATTTCTAAATTTTCCTTTTTTAAGAAAACCTTATCCCCCTCCTTAAAGATTGGTCCTTTAACCTTAGATTTGTCCTTAATTTACTTGCTAAGATTACCTTTATAGATAATTTTCTATATGATTTCTTTATAAAGTATGTGTAAATCTTTAATCTTTCTTCTTATAGATTCTAATACCTTGTTTAGTTTCCGTGGTTCTCGATAAGCTGTAGGCTCATAACTATAGTTTACATAGAATGGTGATTTTCCTGTTGTTGATGACTTTACAGAGTTATATACAAACTCAGCTATTAGTAGTAAGTCAATCTAATTATCTTATAGTTTATTAACATACATTCGTAAGTATTATTCTAATGTTTGGTTTGTTTATTCTATTTGTCTATTCGTTTGTAGGTAATATGCTATTAAGAGGCAATGCTCAGCCCCTAGCCGTCCTATAAACGTTTTCCAGAATATTAACGTAAACAACTTGTCTCTGTCTATAATAAATTCTCGTAGTATCCTATATTATGTAATTAGTATTTTAATTAGTAATAACGCTAGTTTATCTGCTTTTATTTTCGTATAGGTTAGTTCAAAGTAAGCGTACTTCGTTAGTCTATTAATAATAATTAGTATCATGTCATACTATTATCCTGCTAAGGTAGTAATTATCGGTATCTCTATAATAAAGTCTATTATAACTAATTCCTATTGTCCGTTTAGTGAAGGTATTAGTTATATAAGTCTGTACTCTTTATGTCTTAATGCTTTATTCTTTTTACACTTAATACATTCTGAAAGAATATTCCTAACTTTACTCTAAATTCCTGGAATCTAGAAGTGTCTGTTGATCCGTTCTATAGTCTTCTTAACTCCTTAATATTTATATATTTTAGCTGAGTGCTGGTTTTTAATCAGCTCTATCTATAATTCATCTAGTATATAAATTATTCCTTAATCCAAATTCTAAAGTAGTCGTCTATTGTTGAATTCCCTTATTTATTTTTCCTAAGTGTTTTCGATAATAACTACTGATTTAACATCTATTTATAAGCTTCCCAGGAATCCGTCTTGTCTTTGCTTAAGTATTATATTATATATTTCTAGTATATCTCTTATATAGTTTGCTTGTTAACTAAGTGTATCAGCCGCAGTGTTCTCTTTTCCTAATTTATAAAGTATTTAGAAATCGAAAGTTAATAGTAATTCTTATTATCTGACTTATCGTTGATTCAACTTCTTCATTATTATAAATGCTATTAGATTCTTATAATCTGAATATATAACAATCTGATACTTAGCTCCTTCTAAGTAATATTTCTATTTTTCAAATACTTAAACTATCGCTAATAATTTTTTATTATAAATATTATAGTTTAACTCAGCAGTTGTAAGTTTATAGGATAAGAAGTCTACTAGGTATTTTTATTTATTATCTTATATTTATAAGAGAATAGCTTTTATAGCTCTGTTTAATATGTCTGCATATATCTCTACTTAAAGTCCTAGATTAAATATTTTTAATATTAGTAGTTCTTTGAATCTTTGCTTTAACTTTATGAAAGCTGTATTCTTTTTATTTATTTACTTAAATTATTAATCTTTCTTAAGCAATTCTGTTAAGAGTGCCGTAATTTTTAAATAGTCCTTAATAAATTACCTGTAGAATTCTGTGAATTTGAGGAAAGAATAAACTTCTTTCGCATTTATTAGTGTTAGTTATAATAGAATATCTTTAGCTTTATCTAGGTTAACTACTATTCTGTTTCTAAATATAATATATCCTAGAAATTTAACTTCTTTTCTATAGAACATATATTTTCCTGTTTAAATGTATAAGTTATGTTTCTTAAACTTTTATAGTATCTTTTTAGTATACTTAATATATTCTTCTAGTGTCTTATTTATATATACTAAGATATTATTAAAATATGCTAATATAAAGACATCTAGATATTCCCTTAGAATATAATTAATAATGGCTTGGAATGTTGCTGGTGCGTTAGTAAGTCCTATAGATATAACTATATATTTATATAACTTATAGCTTATCTTAAAAGCTGTCAGCCATTTATACCCTTTAGCTATTTATATTTAATAATATTTATTTTTAATATTAAACAGGCTGAACCATTTAGCCCCTCTGAGTTTATACATAAGTTCTAATATTAAAGGTATTAGATAGTAATTCTTAACTATTACTTTATTTAATTATTAGTAGTCCACGTAGAGTCGTAGTTTCCTATTTTTCTTTAGTATAAATAGTACTAGTAATGTAACTTCGTTTCTACTTTCTTATAAATATCTTTTTTTAATATTATTATTCAGATATTATCGTAACTCCTCTTATTATTTAATGGATATTTGATATAATAGTGCTGGTTTTGGTTTCTTTTCTTCCTTAAGTATAATCTTCTAGTCCTAATCCTTGTGTTCTGGTATTTAGTTTTCTTATTCTTCTATAAACTATTTCCTAAATTCCTCCTAGTATTTGTTTGACATAATAAACGTGGTATCATAAAGAGTTACTTTCTTTATCTATATTATAATTTTCATTTATCTGTAGTAGTCCTTCCTGATTTCTATAAACTTTATTCTCTAATTAATTACTGAATTCTATTATGCTAGCTAGTTCTATCCTAATATAAAATCCTTACTACCTAGATTTATAATCTTAATGCGGCGGTTATTTATATAATTTACTACCTTAATAGTCATATTCTCTATTTTAAGATTAATTAGATTTTCTCTAAATATTACTAGATTATCATCTACGCGTACTACTTACACAGGTTTGTTAAAAACTTTAGTTAATATCTAGTATCTTTATATCTATTAATTTAATATTAATATCTTACTAGCCTTGCTGTCTATAAGTGTTTATATCTAGAAGCTATTAATACATACGTTTATATATAGCTTGTTTTCATGTTTTCTTCTAAGTCGTGTGTATATAAGTGTTGTTGTTTATTCTTTAATCTTAAATTAGCCCTCTAGTAGCTTAGTTATTGCTTACTAGCCTTTTAGTTTTTTATTAATAGCGTAATTCTAACTGTTAGCTACTTTCTTAGTATTTCTTCTTTTAGTCTATAAATAGAGTATTATTAGAGTTAATATTAGTCTTAAGGTAGGACCTTATATTCTTTTCTTACTTTCTCTTTATAATTTTAGTATTTCTATCTTAAGAAACATTCTTTTACTATAAGTTTGGCATGTAATTTTGTAGCTAACTATTTATCTTAGTAGTATTTAGCTTAGTGATATTAACATTCTAATTAGTACTTATTCTAGTCTAATTACTTATGTTTTTCTGTCTTTAGGTCTTAAAGCTCCTTTTTAGAATCCATATAGATTAGCTTTTATTACGTGTTAAGTTTTTATTTCTAAGCTATCTATTTTAGTACTCTTTTTATCTTTAGTTTTTTAACCCTTATAGTATAAGCTACCTATTTATAGTCTTACTTAGTATACGTTTTTTCTTTATATATTCAGTACTTCTTTTATATAGATCTCTTAGCGGCATTGTTATTTTATATTTATAGTATTAATAAAGTAAGCTTTTTCTCTTATTTTTTATTTTAATTCTATTCTAACTTAGGATGTCTAATGGGGTGGTAATAAGTTACTAGGCTTATAACTAGTATAGGTTCTTATCTCCGGATTTCGTTTATCTATATAGTTAGTTCGTGTTTGCTGAGTTCTCTATACTACTTATTTCCTACTATCTATAGTACTTATTAATACTTATATATTCTATCTCCTAGAGTAATCTCCTAGTGCTTGGTGACATAATATTCCCTTAAGTAATACTTTAATCTATAAATCTAGTAATATTTCTAGTGTATTTATTATTTAATTATTATAGATATTAGCTCTTTACTTTCTATTATTTCTTAATTTTAATGCTGTCTGAATTTCTGATTCTTAGCCTTAAAGAGTCCTCCTTTTTACTAAATTATCTTATAGAATTAGTTAGCTTTTTCTATAGAGCTGGCTTAATATTATCTGATAGTTATTTTTTATATAGTAAGAATTATATCACTAGCTAGTTCCGCTAGATAGTTTTTTATCTACTAATATAGTATTTTATATTCTTATCTAAGATATATATAGCTCCTATAGATCTAGTATTATTTCTTCTAGATTTATTATGTAATTGTTTTCTGGGTTATCTAGTCTTTAGCTTACTTTACTTAAATTATAGTAATTTTAATTTCCTTTAGTACCTTAGTCTAAATATAAGCTTATTTAACGTCTATTCTTTATTATTTGCAGTTTTTAATAAAGTGTTTTTCTTTTCTGCATTCTAGGCATACTTTTTAAGCATATTAGTTTATTTATTTCTTAGTGTATTTATTTTATTTTCTTTTGTTAACCTATACGTTCTTAACTAATACATAATTGATTTCTATTATATTATAAATTCAGATATTCTTTCTATTTCTGTATGGTACATGAATTACTGGTCTAGTATTATTTTTCTTTTCTTATTCCCGTTAGTATTAGTAGTTATTAATAGTTATTATTTATTTAATAATTTCTAACAGTGTGCTAGGTCGTTTTCCTTATAAAATTTTATCTTTAATTTTATCTTTTAGTCCTATATAGTATATCATAATTAATAGTTAATTCTCCTAATTTAATTATGATTAAATTTGTTTGAACTCTGCTATATAGTTAGCTACTAACATGTATTACTTAAGTTATTAAAGTTTTTAAATTACTTCTATTTCTTTATTAATCTCTTTAAAGACCATAATTATTTTCTTTTTAAAGACTTTATAGTTCTTAAAAGCTTGTTATATATTACTATTATAATTTTCAAGTCCTGCTGTTCCTAGGTTTGGATCTCTATTTGCTAAGTAATTTTTTACTAGTGGTTTAAACTATCTTATAGCTCTTTCTATTATGTTTATACCGGCTACCAGAATCTAATCCTAATTAGTTATAAATAATACTTAATTAAACTAATAGTATAAGTCTATTGCTGCTATAAATGTCTTGAGATCGTTTCTATTACTATTAAATTTTATAGGGAGGTGTATTTTTACTATATCTCCCTTCCTAGCCTTTACTATATTAACTTATTATTTTATACTAATTAAGGTGTTGCGTAGTTCTATAATAGCTATATCTTATTCCTATATAATCTACTATATACTCTTTATACTTAATGTACTTTTAGTGGTAGATAAAAGTTCTATTATAACTTCTTCTTTACTGCTACTATTATCTGATAAATAGAGTTCTTATTCATCTTTATAGTAGGTTATTATAAACTGTAATTAGAAATTCGTTTATTAGAATCAATCTAACGTTCTCTCCTATACTTTAAAAGGGTAGTTATAATGTTATAAGTTGCCTTAACTAAATAGTATATTTCATATTAGTAACTCTACTTTAACTAAATACTTAATAAGTTCTTGGTTTTTTCTATATCTGGAACAGATAGCTCTAGGTTTAACAGAAGAGAGTTTATGCTTTATTATAAAATAGAGAGAGGGTATATAGTAGATTAAATAAGATAGCTATTACACTATTTCACTCAAGGTCAAATCTTAACTTAGAGATAAGATCTTAATTTTAGAGTAACTATAAAGAATCTAAAATATCCCTAAGCTGTTTTATGTCTCATATTTATAGGAAACCTTTCATGCGTATATTGTATACTAGCTGATAGTATATTAGATACTATTAAAGGCTATTAAAGATTTTCTGGGTTTACTAGAGATTACTAGAGGTTACTAAAGCTTTATTATTCTATTTATTCTTTATCTACTAAGTTTTACTCAGTTACGTGAATAATTACTTCTAATCTATAGACATAGTTTTGTATTTCTGTTCTTACTTCTTAGCTTATATCTTAGCTTATACCAGCACGTCCCGCGTCTGCTTATAGTTCTTCTTTTTAAACTTAAACATACGTTTTTATTTAAGAGCCTTATTAGCCGTTATTACTAGTTTAATTAGCTTTTTAGGTAAAGTTGCCTTACTGTTACCATCCGTAACAATTATTTAAGTTATAAACATATAAAAAAAACTAAATATAGTAAGTAAAGTTTTAATAAATTATAAACTTTTTAGTAAAAACTTTATACTAATTATAAATACTAAAATAAAATAAAAATAGTAAAAAAAAACTAAAACTAGCTTTATAAAGTTTATATAAAAGCAAAACTTATTTATAAAAAATTTATAGTTATTATATATAGTTTTTAGCTATTTATAATTAACTATTTAAATTAAAAAATAACAAATTAAAAATTTTATAACTAAAATTAGTATATTTAAAATTAAATTAAAAATTTTAAAATAAAGTAGTTTATAAAAGTAATTTAAAAGTAAAATTTTTTTTAATTATTAATTTTACTAGCCTAAAATAAGCTAACTTTTTAATAAATAAAAACTTACTTTTTTATAGTAAACTACTTTTTTTATAAACTTTACTATAAAAACTATAATATAACTTAGTACTTTAATTACTAAAAATATACTTATACTACTAAATTTTATAAAGTAGTAAAAAAATATAGTTTTTATACTAACTTAAAATACTTAAATTATAAATACAACTTTTATAAATAAAAAAATAAAGTTTATTATATAAATTATAAAAAAATTACTTAATATAAATAGTAGCCTGTAACTTATAATAAAAAAAAGCTAAAAAGGCTAAATAAGTATATATAACTAAACTTTAAAAATTTACTATTAAAGTTTATTAACCTATTATGTTTATTTATAAATATTTAGTAAACTACTTATAGTAGCTAACAAAGTAAAACTAAAATAACAAAAATATAAAAAGTATTAAAAGTATACTTTTATAATATAGTAGAAAGTAAAATAAAATAAAAGTAAACTTACTAATATTATTTATAAAAAAGTATAGTTTTAGGCAACTTTAAATAAGTTTATAAAAAGCTTAAAAAATTAAAAAATTACTAAATTCTTTTTTTTAACATTTTATAATAAATATACTATATATTACCTAATATATTATGTAGAAAAGTAAAAATAAAATTATAGCTTTTTTAGTTTATAAATTTAAAAACTAGTAAAATATTATTATAGTTTAAAAGCTTTAGTAAAGCTAATATATATATATACTACTTACTATTTTATAAAGTACTTATTTTAGTTAATATACTTTTTATTTTTTTATAGTAGAACTTACTTTCTTATTAATAAATAACTTTTATTAAATATATAGTTAATAAAATACTATAAGTTAAATTTCTTTATTTTTATTGTTTATATTAAGTAATAAATACTTTATATTTATAATATTTACTTAAAAAACTTTATTAAAAACTAGTATAACCTAAATTCTTCTATTTTTAACTTTTAGAAGTAACTTATAAAACTAAGTAAATAATTCTTTTTTAGAAAACTTTAACTTATACTATTTACTATAAGTAATATAAAATACTTAATATAGTATAAAATAGTAAACAACTTTATTTAAATTATTATAAATATAAACTTCAGTTTTTTAACTTTACTAAAATCTATTATATAGTTTGTAAAAAGTTTTATTAGTATAATTAACTTTACTTTTATTACTTTAACTATTTAAAGTAAGTTTATTAAATATAGTAATAATAAAAGCTTTTATTATAAGTTAAACTATTTACTTATTTTCTTTTTTTTAAATTACAAACTATTGTAAACTTTTAAGTTAGTTAGTAAAAACTTATAATTAAAAAAAATATTAACAAAATTTCTAGTAGTATATAATACTTTTTTAGTTTATAGAAAAATCTTAGTATGCTAAAAGTATTTAACTAATATATAAAATACTTTTAGACTTTTTTTAGTAAACTTTATTTAATATATAGTACTATTATAAAAAGTAAAACTAGAGTTTAACTACTTATAGTAAACCTAAAAAGTTACTAAAATAATAAAGTAATAAAAAATAGTTTAAAAATATTATAAATTTATAAAAAGAACTTTATAAGCTAGTACAAATAAATAAATAAAATTTATAATACTAAAAAATAGTATTTTAAAACTAAATTTATAAAATAGTAGTTAAAAAATCGTATTTAAAAGCTAGTAATATAAGTTAAAAACTATAGTTACTTTTTTTTTATTTTTTTTATTACTATAAACTAAAAATAAAATAACATATAGTTCTAAAAAAAGTAAATATATTATAAAAGTAGTTTTTTTAGTAGAGCTAAATATAACTTTTTAAATATTACAAAATTTATATACTTTTTATAAATTAAATAGCTTTTAGAAATTATACTAAAAATTATTAAAAAATTAATAACTAAATAGTATGTACTTAGTACTTTAAACTATAATAATATTTTACATTATTTTTTAAAAGCTGTAAGTTTTTTTATATAATTATAATAGAAATTACTTAAGTATACTAAAACTTAGTATACTATTTATAAATATTTAAAATTACTTATATAATAGTACTATAAAAGTTTAAAAAAAGTTACTACTTAATTTTTAAAATATAGTAGTTTATTAGTACTTATTAAAACATTTTTAGTAGTAGTTACTTAAATAGTAAAGTAATATATATATATATATATATATAATTTTTTTTAAAATTTCTTATAACTTTTTTAAAAAAGTGTTAATAAATTTCTATTATTATAATTACTAATATTTTAGCTATACTTACTATTATTTTAGTACTTTAGTAAATATATTTTATATTATAGTTATTTACTTCTTAAATAACTACATAAGTTTTGTAGTTAAAATAAAAGTATTTAAAAAGTTAAATATTTACTAATAGTAGTAATAGTAGTAGTGGTAGTAATAATAATAATAATAATAATAATAATAATAGTAGTAATAGTAGTAATAGTAGTAGTAATAATAATAGTAGTAGTAATAATAGTAGTAATAATAGTAATAGTAATAGTAATAGTAATAGTAATAGTAATAGTAATAGTAATAGTAATAGTAATAGTAATAGTAATAGTAATAGTAATAGTAATAGTAATAGTAATAGTAATAGTAATAGTAATAGTAATAGTAATAGTAATAGTAATAGTAATAGTAATAGTAATAGTAATAGTAATAGTAATAGTAATAGTAATAGTAATAGTAATAGTAATAGTAATAGTAATAGTAATAGTAATAGTAATAGTAATAGTAATAGTAATAGTAATATAATATAGTATTATAAAAGTATTATATATAAAAAGTTAAAAACTTAAAAAAAAGTGCTAATTAATTACTATATGTAGTACTAAGTAATAATTTAAACTATTACATAAAAGAAGAAATAAAATAAACTATAAATAAAGTATTTAAGTAAAAACTTGTGTGCTAGTATAAAGCTAATATATAAATACATAATATAATAAAATAGCTTATAAATTTTTTTTAAAAACTTTTATAAAGTATTATAAATAAATACTATAATAAAAGTACTATATTATTTTTTAAATATAATAATTTAGTAGTAAATAAAATACTTTTATATTAAGTAGTTAAAGTATATATATAAAGTAAATATATATATAGTAATTTAATAAATAATAATTTAGTTAATAAAAATTATATTAACATAAAATTAATAGGTATTAATAATTAGTAAATACTAGTTTTTTTAATAATATACTTTTACTTTAATATAGTAATTAAATACTTTTATTAACTATTTAAATTTAAAATTATTATTTATTTAACTAATAAAAAATACAGTAAAAAATTTTTTAAATTAAAAGTTTATAATTTTAAAGCTATAAGTTTTGCATTTAATTTAATTTATTTTAGTAAATTAGTACTAGTAAAAAATAAAATTTGTTAATATAAATTAAAGCTAATAAAGTAACTTAATTTCCGGTTTTATTTTAACTAATACTTTTAAGCATTTTTTACGTTATAATCTTTTTTACAAAAAAAAATCTTTTTAGCTTATTAAGTACTGTAATAAAAAAGCTCTTCTTATCTATGTTGTATATATCATGCTGTTGAATATTATATTTGGTGATTGCTTTTTCCTACTAGACTAAAATACCAATTGTAGAGGAAATTATTATCGGCTTTGTTCCGGTTTAAATTAATTGGCGTAAGGTAGGAAGACCCTAGGACGTAGGAGTGTTTCTGCCACCAGTCCGTAACGAAGTTTTTATGAACCCAGTGTCCCGTAAAATCGTGTACGAAATTTTCCACCATTTTGTTTGTGGGAGGAAGTCTCATCGCCGTCAGCCTTTTTATGTATGAAATAAGGTTATTTTCCTGCTCTTGGGTAAGAATACTGATGTTTTCGATATATACTTCTCCGGAGACGGTAAGGCCTCTATGGCGGCGCGACAGGGTGGATCTTCCGACATTGTATTTTATCGCAGTGACAGAATAGTTTGGAGGATTTTGCGATTCTAAATCAGCAAGCGCGGCCTCAATAGGGTCCATTTTGGTGGAGTTGTGTCGATTTGAAGATCGGCGAATTTTGATGTTTGTGTGTGCACGGTAGCGGCATGTGCGCACTAACAGGAAAACTGCTAAATGGTTGACAGAATAAACAATTCCCTCAGCCTTGTATACCGTTTGGAAGCCCTGGTGGTGGAGTGGGAGGTTGGAGAAAAGTAATTTCACCGCGATTTTCTGGGGATAATCGCCAATTCGAAACCAGAACTGGCTAGTGCAGAAATTACAAGACCGTGGTTTTCCCGGAGCGCACGTGACTCACTGGCTTATCTCCAGGCGGCCAAAGCTCCGCGCCGAGAATCTATTTTCTGGGCTTGCCCCCGCCCCCTACTAGGCGTTGGGCAGAGTTGCCAATTAATGCGGGATGCAGTAATAAACGCCGTTGGATCAGGGTTGCAAGAACTTTTTAAACGGTCTTGGCTGTCGCAACAGGCAAATTTACCATCGCCAACGAACTGAGTCCCCAACAATGACGCAACACCTGTCCGGTAGTTATTTGAGGTCGGATTCGGGTCCGGATGAAGATGCTACCGAGTATTATACCGGAAGGGCTGGTTAGTATGTATATAGGAATGGGTTGGAACGTGACATTCGGCATATCCTAGACAGTTGACGAGATGGCGGACCAACTTTCCAAAGACAACGCGGCAAGCGATGCCATCGACAACGACCATAATCTTAAAGTTGTCGACTCGGCCCAGAAAGGTGAGAAAGATGGCCAGGCCGCTCACATGGACCCTGAGCACCGCAAGCAGGTCGAGAAGTCGCTGAAGCGCAAGCTGGATTCGCGATGCTCTCTCTTCGTGCTCATCTACATTATGAACTACCTCGACAGGAACAATATCGCTGCTGCCCGTCTTGGTGGTCTCCAGGAAGACCTTAACATCAACAACACCCAATATGCCACCTGCCTGAGCATTCGTACGTCTCCCATCCCTCCCTCATCTATCTGAACTTTCTCCCTGATACAACTGTGTACAGTCTACGTGGGTTACATCTTGATGCAAGTGCCAAGTAACATTTTGATCAACCGCATCTCAAGGCCCTCACTCTATATCTCTGTCGCCATGCTGTTGTGGGGCCTAATCTCCACCCTCTCCGGCAACACGCACAACTTTGCCGGCATGGTCGCCGTCCGGTTTTTCATCGGGTTCGTCGAGGCTGCCTTCCTACCCGGTGCTCTACTCATCCTCTCAAAGTGGTACACTAGGCGGGAGCTCACGACTCGAAACGCCATCCTGTTCTGCGGCAACCTCATCTCCAACGCTTTCTCCTCCCTAGTCGGCGCCGGCGTTCTTTCCAACATGGAGGGCACGCTTGGTCACCGCGCCTGGCGATGGCTCTACTGGATCGAGGGCGCCGTCACCATGCTTATCGCCATCTCCGCCTCCTTCATCCTCCCGGATCTACCCCACAATTCCCGCGGCTTCACACAAGAGGAACGCGAAGTCGCTGTGCTACGCATGACCGAAGACGTCGGCGAGGCCGACGCCGACTCCGCCGAGCAGTCCCCCTTCGCCGGCCTCGTCATGGCCGTCAAAGACGTAAAGATCTACGTGATGATGCTGACATTCACCGCCTACGTCGTCGGTCTCTCCTTCAACGCCTTTTTCCCTACCCTCACCGCTACCCTCGGTTTCAGCTACGTGCCCACACTCCTCATGAGCGCGCCGCCCTGGGCCTTCAGCTGCATCGTCTCGCTGATCAACGCGTGGCACGCCGACCATACCCAAGAGAGGTTCTGGCACATCGTGTGCCCCATTTTCGGGGGGTTGATCGGCTTTATCATCAGCATGTGCACGCTGAACGTCGCAGCACGCTACGTAGCGCTATTCCTGCAAGCTTCCGCCTACGCCGGCTTCATCGTATTCTACTCCTGGATCTCATCCAGTTTCCCGCGGCCGCCAGCCAAGCGCGCTGTCGCCATCGCGCTCATCAATGCTTTCTCCCAGCTCGGCAACATCGCCGGGTCCTACGTTTGGAATCTGCCGGATAACGGCTTCCGCAAGAGTTATGGTATCGTGACGGCTATGTTTGGAGTCACTATTGTTGGGTGCTACGTGTTTAAGATGATTTTGGTGAGGCTTAATGAGAGGATTGAGAAGGGAGAGACGACGTGGGATACGAAGGATGATGTGGCGGTGCAGACGGCGAAGACGGAGGGCGTGAGTGTGCAGGAGGGGACTGAGCTTCAGAAGGGGTTCAGGTATTTGGTGTAAGGGAGGTAGGGAATTATGGATACGGGGAAAGGAAGGAAAGGTGCGGCAGAGAGCCTAAAATTATCAGCAAGAAGTTACGTAAAATATAATCTTCCATGACCGAAAATTAAGGGGTTTAAACAAGGCGACTAAAACTCACAGATGTCACTTTATTACTCATGCGGTCTTTACATTGAAGGCATATTTTAGGGCACTGCTGTGGATTGTTGGCCTTCAAGGGCCCGCTTATCTGCGTTCCGAGTTGTTCCAAGCAGAAGGATTCGTCTGTCTTCGCCAATTCAGACATATACAAGGCGCTTCGGTCTTAGATGAGGACCTAGGTATGCATCGTGTGCGGCTATTCAAATCTTTGGAGGAGTAGGCATAAATGGTGCACGGGTAGATCC
Source organism: Zopfia rhizophila CBS 207.26 (assembly GCA_010093925.1). Taxonomy (NCBI): domain Eukaryota; kingdom Fungi; phylum Ascomycota; class Dothideomycetes; family Zopfiaceae; genus Zopfia; species Zopfia rhizophila. The sequence continues at coordinate 8,153 of ML994753.1, read as the reverse complement.
ATGGCTTATGAGTTCATTTGATGCTAGCTGAATATAAAGCCAAGAAGCGCCTGGCAGGGAAGACTGGGATTGGTTAGAAGAGAAAGTATTTGCTGTGGTGACATTTGGTTAGACGTAGAAATGTATGGTAGGTTGGTTTACTGCATGTTTCATTGGGATGAGCCATGTCTAACTTACGTGATAGGGTATGCTGGTGGGCATGAGCGGCACCGCAAAACATATAATGTCTATCCGGCCTAGTTAGGATAGTCGAGATATTTATGTAAATATGCCTCCTCATCCGCCCATGACCCCGCCTCTGACCTAGTCTTCCACTCGCATCTGAGTATGGTGAACATTGTGCTCACCAGCATCGTACCCATCATCGTTGCCAGCATCGTACCCATCATCGTTGCCAGCATCGTACCCATCATCGTTGCCGCCATCTATCTGAAAGTCTCGACATAGCGGAGGAATTATAAAGCTGCACAGACAGCAGGCTTCCCAACTTTATATTCGCCGCACGTCTCTCAATTCACCAATTGCTATCAAAGTGGCTATTGCTAATTGTGGACAGCACACATCACAAACATGTGGCGGCTTATGCTATATCCTATCCTCGTAAGCGTCATGAAGCTTCTTCCGCGTACTTGGCAGGCGCCTTGGCTTCCGTGAGAATCTCACATGCCATGTCGACTCAGCTCACCCTTCAAAACCTTTCTCAAGTTTGGAACATTTGGGGGGTCGAACACCACCCTTTTCAAGAAGCGGGCGCCGACGTCTTATCTCTAGCAACTCCCAAAAGGAGCTAGCTCTGGACATGCAACCCCACTGTGATCAAACAGCTCTTCACGCTCCACACTATCCAGGCCCCAGTCGACATGCTCAGATCCTACGATATATGGGGTCCGACAATCGGATCCGTTGAAGGGGAAAATGGAAGAACAGTTGCGAGATTGTCACATATGGACTCGATCCCTTGACGCTCCCGACCGTATGGAAAGAAGCATTTCACCAGACCTCCACTCTGATTGATCGGTGCTCCGAAGACAATTTTGTAGCCCTAGTTCCCAGGTGTTGGACTTCATAGCTCCCTCTTCATGTCAACGCTAGCGTCTTCTTTGATCGCCAGCTAGATTAGAGGGAATTATAGGCAGGAAACAAAGCCATCAGCGACAGGCGATCGGACAGCTTAAGAGCGCGCTATGCCCAATTCTCGCTCGCGTAGGGCTCATATTTATAGTGCCTCGGATTCTTCTCCGTGCATTCTCTGTTAAAGCTTTCCAGGAGATATACGTCGTGTTCACAGACTAGGCGAAATACATGCAAGATCTACGCGCCAAAGCTGTCGAAAAGATTGAATAAGTTGCCGCTAAACAGAATAAGACTATCCTTGAGTCCATTGTGGCTGCTGGAACCCTAGAACACCCCAGCCAGAAACTCCTCCGCTATCCGAGAAGAGCGCCTTAGGCAATATATTTCTTACCTGAACGATCGGTCATGGGACCACCGGCAATATCTTTGCTTTACCATCCTTCCTCTCGCCGTCTATCCCGAGCACCAGTAGGCGATCCAAAAGGAGCTAGATAACCATCTTGGAGATCGCCCAAAAGAACACTGGATCGTTGAAAACGACTACCAGATGCTGCAAAAAGGGTACCTTGGAGCCGTTCTCAAAGAAATACTACGCCTCTACATGTCATCGAACGCAGAGAAAATGATGTAGCAGCAACCTGATCAATTGACTGAGTGACTAGTTGACTTAAATACATAACAGAGGTTGATAATAATACGTAAGAGGATACGTAAACAGCTGACGTAGGAAGGGCGGATAGTATAGAGATGATGAGGCGGTATTCGGTGACCCTACGAAGTGATCCAATTCTTATTCCGCGTAACAGTTGCGCCAACAACCATTTCCGACTCCAAAGGGCGCTACATGCTATTTAGCAAACACAGCCTGTCTAATCAAACTACTTCGCCGTTTTCAAAGACCCATCGACATGGCTCCTAAAAAGAGTATCCCCAGAAAGACGAGCTGAGCTCCATCATTCACGGGTCATCGATTTCGACCCCTCGCGATGACTCGGAGCGGCAGAAGATGCCGATGTGTATCGTCCTTTCGGATACGGGTCACGGAAATTTCCAGGGAAGCCATTTGCGTAGGGTGAAAGGGTAGCTGTCCTTGTAACGGTTTTGAAGGAGTACGAGTTGCGACCTGTTTCGTCAACTACCTACGCCACCTACACTTCCTATGTAACCAACTTCGGATGCACCTCCGCTTGGTATTTCATGACGCATAGTGTAATATGAGCTCTTCCAGTGACAAAAGGGTATTGAAAAAATTAGCGTAAGAATGCGTAGTTGCCCAGTATTAGGATACTTTTCCGGGCCAATTGGATTGAGTAGTTTGGACCTACGCGTAGCCGTTTTGTAGCCATATCAACCACTACCATTTGGGGTAGTAGTTACTGTCCTACGCTTCTCCTTCATAAAGCCATCGCGTTCTAACATCAGCGTTCATATCAAGATTCACATTGAGACTCGCATCAAGGCTCGTATCAAGGCCTAGCATCAAGGCTTCGCGCCAAAGGTCATGAAGGAGAGATGAGATAGCCGAGGGAGTACTGGGGTTATATGTTGGGTAGGGGTGGCTATTGCATGCAAATCATGGGTCAATGAGGTAGAGGCTTTAGAAAACAGCCATGAAAAGAGTCTTTGGATGAGATAAGCTCACGTGTGGATAACTAAGCTCAGAAACCCTAGATTATTACCGGAGATACCTACACCACGCGTAGGCAGTTGATGAAACAGGGTGTTGGAGCTTGTGGTTGATGAGCAAACATTGCAAGATTCCAATGGCGATAGTAAAAGCGACGAGCGAGAATACACGATATCAGGCCATCAGGCAGCTGAAATATGACATGGAGGCGAATATTAACATCTAGATGTTGAAGCAGTTGCTGATTCGGGTTGTTAAGTGGGATAGTTAGGTGTAGTAGGCGGCGGTGGTGAAGGGTATTCGACTTGATGTCAATTGAGACTGCATTTGGGGGAGAATGGACGTCGAATGTAGATGTTTGGATTATAAGTTTCTGGCATTTCGCCTACGGTGTTGTGAAATGTCTAAAATCTGTCACCGGGTAGCGCTCTTGTCATCAAGTAGTGCTCTCGCCATCTCTCACCTCTGACCCTTATGGCGTCAGCAGATTGCGTACACTCCTACGTACGCTCTTACGTACAATCCACCTCGATTGTGTATATAGATCGAGTCTTCCACTCATTTAATTAATTATGGGTTGCTACATCATTTGATTCCCTGCACTCGGTTACAAAATCTGCCCATGCTTGCTCAACTGCTTCATAGCCTAAGGCCTCCTTCTATGCGGCCCCACCCGTGGAACTGTAAAGCTCTTTAACAAAACATTATATGGCAAATTGTTAATTTCCCTTCGCAAATCGGATGACCCTTTGTATTGTTGGCCCTCATCATTGATAATATCGACACCGTTATGTATCAAAGCAACGACATATCTAAACGGCCATATTCAGCAGCCCATTCAAACGCTGTTTTACCTTGAAGTCTTGCAGCTGGAGCATTCACGTCGGCACCGTGCCTGATAAGCAGAGTTGCGATCCCAACAAAGCGCCGAATCGCTGCAAGCTGTAGAGCAGTGTCACCACCATCAAATGCTGGATCGGCATTTACGAGCGCTCCATTCCTTATGAGAAAATCAACGACATCGTATGACCCTAAATCGGCAGCGTGTTGGAGTGGTGTGTGTCTTATTCTGAGAAATGCCGGGTAGTTTACGTTGGCTCCTGCATCAACGAGCAGTCGCATCATGGAGAGATTTTTCGTCTTAACCGCCTGGGAAAGGGCTTTACTCCTTTGTTCGATACAGTCATCATCTTCCTCAGCGCCGTAATATGTGACAATGCTGTTCGGGTCACCGCCCAATCCAATTAAGAATAGGACCATTGCAAGGCCTTGACCCTTGGCTAGTTCATGCGCGATTGCAGTACCAAGCGGACTAAAAGCAAATTTTCGTAATATAGCTCGGGACCTTGACATTTCCCTTTCTCATAGTTCCCGCTTTTCCGCTGGACCATGTACACGTCTATGTATCTTGAGAGCAGCTCAACGAGTTGGAAGTCACCCACCTGCACGGCCATTATCAATGTTTGAAGTCAATGTTGCTTCCCTCCACGAGTATGGCACTCCGAGAATTCAACAAGGAGTATTTCTGCTAAGATAGTATTCCTTTTTGCCACGAAGTGCAGTGCGTTCGAATCGTATGGATCGGCACCATTCGACAGTAAGAATCGAACCATATCCACATCTTGCAATTTTATTGTAACCGAGTGCAGTCAATCCATGTAGTAGAGACCCCATGATGAATTAAGGACTATCTAGATGATGTATATATGTAAAGGAGTGACTAGGCAGATGAGTGCCAAGCAGGTTACAAGTAGGCTGCAAAGCAGCTAGTGTAGGCATAGGGAAGTAGTGTAGGCGGTAATGGACTAATGCAGGCTACAACAGACAAATGTAGGCTACAGTACCAATCAGTGCTGTTCGGTGACATTTATTGCAATCTCCATGGCTGATATTTATTGATCTGATGAACATTTTCCGTTTACGTCGTCCCCGACATCCAGTAACAGCGTCAGTACCGATAAGTTCTGTTTTTGGCCAGCTATGCTGAGGGGACTCGTCCGACACACGCCGGGGGAACAATAACACTCGTCCCGAGCAAGAATACCAGTAGATATCAAAGCTTTGATAAAGCATAGTTCGCCAAATTTGATAGCTACAGAGTTTACTTTAGCATCAGCTTCATGGACAAAGTCTAAAAATCGGCATATGAGCTGTAGATTTCTCGTTCGGATAGCTGCTAAAGTGGGTTTCAACACGACATACCAGAAATCGTATTCGTCGTATTCGTCGTCTTCCTTTTGTCAGCGTCCAAAATCATTGGAATAATACTTTTATGTCCACCACTTATTGCTCTCTCCAAGGCCCTTTCTGCGAATTCCCATGGTATTGCAGGATTTTGTTCAAAGAGTTGCTTCTGTGAGTTCTTCGTGAGTCCTGCTCTGGTTGGCGATATCATTTGAACCTGTATAAGCCCCAAGAAGAGTCTTGGCCAGGAGATTGTCTCTGGTCGCTACTGATTTTGTGAGGGTTATTTCTATTTTTGGAAACATACTGAGACTGAACAGATATTCAACAAGCTGGATACCGCCCCGCTCAGCGGTCGGAACAAGTGCCGCTCGTAGAATGTCCAGGGTTTCGTATGACTGGTGAGTGGGAGAGCTGGAGCAGCGCTCTCAGATTGTTTTGATGGCCCACAGGGCGCCTTCATCCTCTAGATATTGCGCTAAACCTTGTAAGGCGAACAGTTCACACCATTTGATATGATTGTGGCCGCCTGAAATATACGTTCTAATCGCCTGAGCATTCTCATGTTTAATTAAACACCTTAATGCGTCTGACCTGAATTTGGTACCAGCGAAGACTAGTACCTGCATAAGATTGTCGAGGTTTTGGGAGTACCTTTTATTGTCTTTGTGATTACGCAATACGATGTTGATGAAGTAGAAGTTGAGGCGAGAAAATGAGTACACGGCTGCTCCACATTTGACGAGATATGGACACGATATCGACGGAACAGAACTAAATAGCTCTGTCGATGGGATAGTGTTGTCTCCCATCACGAAAACGGATTTCTTGATTAGGGTCTGGCCCTCTCTGCAAATGATATTTGACAGTACGCGCATCATCTGCTTCTATCGCAGCCTGAAGTTCACTTCCATCACGGCAGTAAAGGGTGTTGGAAAAAATTCAGTTGAGCGTCCGGAACTCTTCGCATGTACTCCAGTATTTTCTGAGTCCGTGCTTCTCTGAAGCCGGCGAAGTTGTTCATCAAATAAAAAAATGACAACTTTGAGGAGGACGTCATCCACGCTTCCATTATGCCAGTCAATATCTTGATAAATACTGGGTGGTAGCAGTGATTTAACTATTTGTGGCAAAACAGCTAACGTCGATCAAAGTTCATGGTGCACTCTGGGAGCGTTTTCGAAAGTGTTATAGCCCAGGTCGTCTATTAATGATAACGTATTCTGTGGTAGGCCAAGGATTTTCCAGAAGATGCATTGCTTTGCGCAATAGTGAGAGAATCATAGAGCTCTAGAGCTGCCCCCAAGGGCAGCCTTGGGAGATTGTGCAACGATTCCAAGAATAAATCAAATGCATGTTCCGGGTCCACGGGGGATATGGAGCGGTATCTGCAGTTAAAAAATCCAGGAATTGGAGAGAAAAGGTGTGTCAGGATTGAGAAAACTGATTCAATTGAAAAGTTACGATTCTGACGTGGTACGAGGGAATCAAACGAGCACAGATCGTTCGCGGGGTTAGGGGCTAGGACAGTTGCTGACATAAATTTAGTTCCCGGCCACTTCAAGTATCAAATTGAAAGACACAAGTCCTATGAAGTAGGGCCATATAAATCAATCAAAAACTCATTTTGTACTGAGGAGACTACACGAGAAACTATCAAGATGCGTGTTGGACTGAGCAGAGAACCTCGGTGGAGAGGGTGATCAGATGCTGAGACCACCACTCAGTACAATTCGTCCTGCAAACCTTCATCAGATGCGATAATATTTGTATTTAGTGAGGGACTAAATTGCTCGCAACAGTCGAGTTGAGATGATATCGTTGCGTCTCCCTTCGAATCTTTCTTTCGGGAATAACCTCACCTTGGGAAGAAACGATGCTCTTTCAGCCTTCTCTTTTCCTACGTTTGAGAATCCTTCCAACATTCTGCCAGTCCTCTCTTGTCAAATTCTTTCGAATGCCCCATCTTTTGAGCTGCCGCTCGTATTAGGATTACTAGCATTCAATTAGCTTAAGAGCCTAGGATGATGACCACAGCTGTTCGAATCTTGCGGAATAGCCATGACTTTCCTTCATGGTCTCCATAACCTCCTTGAGATCTTGATTTTGGACGATGAACAAATCTGTAATTGCATTCTTATGTTGCTCCCATTCGGAATCGGATGTTCCTCTAAGCCGGTGTTTTGACTTCTCCATATTCGCAACTTGAATGCTCTCTCAGACTATCAGCCTTATTGGAGTTTTCGAATTGAGAGAAGCAATAATTTGACTTTACAGCAAGGCCGGGGGACAGTAAAACATCAAGCATTTAAAAAGAAAACCTGGGATTCTACGGTCTACCATAATCTCGCCATGCCATATCAAAATCTGCTGCTGTCATACCAAAATTCTGTCGTCGATCATCTCAGCCTTGCCGCTCTGCCAAGGCGCTTGCAAGCCACAATATGCAGCCTTTTATGCGGGAATTCAAAATCTCAGCCAATTAGACTATTTCGTCCGTCATGAAACGCTAGAACCTTAGCAACGAGAAAGAAATGATTCGTACCCGAGCAGGCATAAGTCCAACCACCTAGAAGGCGCGCACCCCACCAAAATCAACCAAATCTACGGAAGTCCCTGCGAAAAGTCTTTGCACACCCCTTGCTCCTTGGCAACGCCATGGCGCAAGCCACCATCCGCATTCGGAACGCTAGTTAGGAAACTCCAATGGGTGATTATTGCCAGGAGTACTGTACTTCATTGTATCTATGGAGGTTTATGATTCTCGTTTGTCCATCCATAAGGAACTTGAAAGCCTCGTTCAGTAGCTGCTAGGTCCCAACGACGCTTCCCTATGGAGTATGTCAGGGGTAATATATCCCAGAAATCGAGAATTCGGGATGCGTGAGCCTGGAAGGGGCCCTATACGGGGTAAATGACCCCGGAAGTTGTCAGGGGTAATACAACCCGTACCATCTACGGGGTCATTCACCCCAGATTCCTATCTGGGATATCTTACCCCTGACTGCTTTAAACTTTGGTGTTCGTTCAATCTTGGCAGCTCTCGGATATGGGAGACTCTGCGGCCCTCCACGTAGTGAAGGGAAAAAATGCAGAATCAATCGATTCGGCCAAAGTTTAACCCGCGCGTAGTTACAGGCGCCTGCGCAGAGTACTCAGGGGCTCCTTGCGGGACGTCGTTGGTGAGCAGAGAAGATGTGAGTTGCCACTGTGGGCAGCCAAGCTGTCAAGTACGTCAGGGCCCGACTTCGTGCATTCATCTTCCACG
>ML994752.1:64881-146294 GCA_010093925.1 Zopfia rhizophila CBS 207.26 | reverse complement strand
GTATTAAGTAATAATTTAAAATATTGTATAAGAAATAAAATAAAATAAGTTATAAATAAAAATATTAAAAGTAAAAACTTATGTACTAGTATAAAGCTAATATATAAACACATAATATAAATTAAAGTTTAAAAAAAACTTTTATAAAAAACGTTTTAGTGTGTTACAAATAGTTATTATAATACTTAATATTATTTTAATATTATTATATTTTATAAAGTATTATTATAATTGTGTTTTTATATATTATAATTAAAATTTTTGTATTTTTATTTTAAATACTATAAATGTATATAGAAATAAAGTATTTATTTAAAACATATATAAAATATAATTATTAGTTATTAAAGTAATTTATATTTTATAAAAATACTAAAATATTAACATAACTTTTATATACTATTACATAATATATTTAAGACTTCTATTGCATAAATTAATTCTATTATATTCTATTAATTATATTTTAAAATTTAAGTTTACTAACTAAAGTACGTATTGAGATATATTGAGTGATAATTTGGAAAAATCGTGCGTTAGGTGGGACTGTGCGTTAGATGGGACCGTGCGTTAGGTAATTAAACTTAGTACATTATTACGGTTTGGAATAAGACTGTAATTGCTCGCAAACTCGGCGTTGCTTGCTCAACTGTATAACTTTGTATCACTGAAGGTTATTTTATCTAAAAAGTCCACCTGGACGTCGTCTGATCCTAATAACTGGTAAGCGGCGTCGTCTCATCCATCAAGCAACGCTTGATGCGTACCACCATCCACTTTTATATGATGAAATCGCTTAAGTTAAGGGTCTTAACGTGTATCCACGCTCCCTTCTTAAGGCCTTTGAGAAACAGTAATACTATCGCCGAGTCGCAGCTGAAAAGCCTCCTCTTACACCGGGGTACATGGAAGATATCACCGAACGTAGGGAAGAGATGTAGCAGCGACCTGCTCATGAATTGATGGGGGGACTACTCTAGATATAGACGAAAGATTGTGGCTTCGGATGTAGAAGAATCCGAACAAGCCATGAAGAAGGCGCTCAGCTGAAGGCAAAACAGGAGAAGAGACAGTAGCAAAACGATATAGATGTGTCTCCAACAGTGGCTGATACCGGAGAGGCATGCAACCGGTGACAGAAGAGCGTGTTAGGTGGGCGCGGCTTCACGAATCGTAGGATTTCTTAATGTGGAAACGAGTAGACTGGACGGATGAAATGTGATACGAGCCGGAGGATTTAGGGATATTTACGTTACTCGTACGGCTGAGGAAAGGTATGAATTATCATGCTTGGTCCCAAAGTTTCGGAAACGCATTTTGGTTAGCAGTTTTCCCGTTAGTGCGCACATACCGCTACCGTGCACAGCTTAGTAACGCTATCATCAACTCAAAAAATCAAGTAATTCGCAATTATATAATTATCAAATTGCTACAAAACTTAAAGTAGTAAGGTAACTAACTTTAGATAATTAGTCTATACAATTATATTATTATAGTTAATAGTATATATATGTTAATATAAGTTCTATTAAACAATTAATTTTAATACTATACTCTTTTAAGTTAGTATGCGTGCTTAGTTAAACTAGTAGTTAAAACATAATATATATAGTTTTAAAGTATATAAAAAGCTTTTTAATAAACTTTATATAAAATAAAAATCTATTTCCTTTATATACATTTAAAAAAGTCTTTATAATAATAGTAATTATAGTAGATATTCTCTTTTTTTTACCTTATATTAATTTTAAGTCTTTTTTAAGTTACTTTTTAATTTTTTTATTATATAAAGTTTTCTTATATGTAAACTTTTTACTTTTATATAACTAATATTATATTAAATTTCTTTTTAAATTTTTATAGTTTTATACTTATACTTTTTTTACTTAATATTAAGTGTTTCTTATTTCTTAGTAAAAGTTTTAAAGTGTTTATTTTTTTTATTTTTATAGTTTTTTTTAAAAGACTTTTTATTTTCTTTTTACTTAAAAGTTACGTGCTAGCTACACTTTATTAAAACTAAGTTAAAAGTAATTACTTTTATTTACTTTTTAAAGCTTTTTAAATAAGCTTTTTTTATGTATATACTTATAATTCTTAGTTTTAAAAGTAATTTTAAGTTTAGAAACTTTTTATTTTAGTAAGTTTTTTACATTTATAAGTTTTTATACTATTAATTAAAGTTTTTTTTTTTAACTAGTTTTTAAATTTTTTTTATATTCTTTACTAATAAAAGCCTAATTAGTTCTTTTTTAAGTAAAGAAGTAAGTACTTAAATTTTTATCTCTTTATATTTAAGAATTAAAAATAACTTTTAAAGTAAAAAAATGTAAGCTAATATGTTTTTATATATAAAAAAAATTTATAAAAAATTTATTAAAAGTAATTATTACAAAAGTGCTACATATAGAAAGTTAAGAACTTAAAAAAAAGTATTAATTAATTACTATATATAATACTAAATAATAATTTAAAACGTTGTGTAAAAAAAATAAATTATAAATAAAATATTTAAATAAGAACTTATATACTAGCATAAAACTAATATATAAATATATAATATAATAAAAAAGCTTATAAAAAAGACTTTCTTAAAAGGCCTTTATAAGATGTTATAGATAGTTACTATAATAATACCTTTTTTTTAAATTTAAGCTCTTATAATAAGTATTTATATTAAGTTTTAAATAATAAGTTAGTTTAGATTTTAAAAGTAGATTTTTTTTATTAGTAGTTATATTTTAAAGATTATTTATAAGTTACTATATTAAGTTATTATACTTAGTTTATTTAATAAAATATTTATAGTGTTTCTATTTATAATTAAAGTATAGCTCCTTAATTTACTTAATATAGTATTTAGTATTACTATTAATTTTAATAGATTTGAATAGTAGGTTTTATTAATTTAAAAAGTATTTAGATTTAAGCATAGCTAGCTACAGTAAAAATATATAAAAAACTAAGTATATACTTAAAAATTTAGAAAGTTTAAGTTAGTATACATATAAAGAAACTACTTTAAAATATAGTATTTTTCTAAGGCCTTTAAGTCTAGCTTTTTAAATAGTTATTTACTTTTAATATTTTATGTATTAAGCTAGACCATATTTTTTATCTAGTAGTTAGGTATAAATAATTATTTCTAATTTATATATTTTTTTAAAAAACCTAAGTTTAAATTATCTTTTTTTAAACTAGCTTTTAAATATTAGCTATTTTCTTTACTATATAGTTAGCTTTTAAAGCTTATAATACTTAGTAAAACTATTTTTAAGTTTTTATAAAAAATCTAAAACTCATTTAAAAGTGTTAGCTTATATTAGCTAAAAATAGTAAAACTATTATAAACAGTAATAGTAAGATAGCTGTACTTAAGAAGCTAAAGAAACTAGTAATAACAGCTAATAAAGCTCTAGAATAGAAATATATATTTGAATTAGAAAGAAAGAATTATAAACAAGCGCAGGACGCTTTAGCGTAGGCTAAAATATAAGCTAAGAAATAAAAATAGAGATATAAAACTATACTAGTAGATTAAAAGTAGTAGCTTATATAACTAAGCTAAAGCTTAGCTAATAGAGATAAAGTAAGATAATAAAACCTCTAGCAGCTCTAACAGCCTCTAGTAGTATCTAATATACTATTAATAGGTATATAATATACGCATAGAGGATCTACTATAAGTATAAAGCATTAAACAGTCTATAGTTACTTTTAATTCTTTATAGTTACTCTAAAATCAAAATCTTCTCTCTAAGTTAAGACTTGAACTTGAGTGAATTAGTTTAATAACTATTTTATTAAATCTATTATATACTCTCTTTTTATCTTATGATAAAGTATAAACTCTATTCTATTAAACCTAAAGCTATTTATTCCAGATACGGAAAGAACTAAAAGCTTATTAAGTAATTAATTAAAATAGAGTTACTAACGTGAAACGTATTGTTAAATTAAAGTAACTTATAATATTATAACTACCCTTTCAAAGTATAGGAGAGGACGTTGGATTGATTCTAATAATAAATTTCTAATTATAATCTATAACAACCCACTATAAGGACGAACAGGAACTTTATTCGTTAGAAGAGAGTAATAATAAAGAAAAAGTTATAATAAAACTTTTATCTACTATAGAAAGTATATCAGGAGAAAGTAAAAGCACATAGTAAATTATTTAAAAATAAAAAGTAGCTATTATAAAGTTACGTAATACCCTAGTTAATCTATAGTAATAGGTAGTAGTAGGTAGAACTAGTAGGAAAAAAACAGCAAAAATATAACCTCTTATAAAGTTTAATAAAAATAGAGATAAACTAAAAACTTTTATAGCCGTAATAGACCTTTACTATTAGTTTAATTAATTTTAATTTATAACTAACTAAGATCGGATTCTGGTAGCTGGTATAAACATAATAGAAAAAGCTATAAAATAGTTTAAACTACTTATAAAGAATTATCTAGCTAAAGGAGACTCTAACCTAGGATCAGCAGAACTCATAAACTATAATAATAATATTAAAAGAACTTTCAAGAACTATAAGAGCTTTAAAAAAGAAATAATTATAGTCTTTAAAGAAATTAATAAAGAAATAGAAGTAATTTAAAAGCTTTAATAACTTAGACAACGCACGTCAGCAGCTAACTATATGATAGAATTTAAATAAATCTAATTTTAACTAAACTAAATAAATTAACTCTTAGTTATAATATACTACGCAGGACTAAAAGATAGGATTAAGAATAAAATTTCCTAAGAAAAATAACCTAGTATACTTCTAAGAATTATTAAGTAAGTAGTGATAATTAATAACTATTAGTACTAAAAAGAATAAAAGAAAAAAAATAATGCTAGACTAATAATCTATACACCACAAAAAAGTAGAAAAAATAACTAAACTTATAATATAATGGAAATTAACTAAGTGTCAATTAAGAACGTATAAGTTAATAAATAAAAATAAGATAAGTAAATTAAAAAATAAATAAATTAATACATACATAGAGTATATCTTAGTTACGGAAAAAAGAGACACTTTATTAAAGACTATAAATAATAAAGAGTGGATGTTAAACAGGCTTATGTCTAGACTAAAGCGCTAGTTAAAATTACTATAATCTAAATAAAACTAGCTAAAAACTAAATAACTAAAGAGGCTATTATATAATAAATTTAGAAAGAGTAATATTAGATCTATAAAAGCTACATACATCTTAAATAGGAATACAAAATACTATATTAATAAGTTAAAGATTATTTAGTAGAACAGGTTAATAATATAATTACTATTATATAAAAAACTACTATTAAATAATACTAGACTAGCTTTATAGAAGAAGCTAACTAATTCTATAAAATAATCTAACAGAAGGGAGGACCTTTTAGAGCAGAGAATTAGAAATTCAGATAATAATAAAATTAAGAGATAATAGAAGGTAAAAAGCTAATATCTATAATAATTAAATAGTAAGTAAGCTAGAAACACTACTAAATCTATAAATTAGAATACTATATAGAGAAATATTATATCACTAAATACTAGGAAGTTATTCTAAGAGATAGAATATATAAGTACTAATAAGTATTATAAGCAGCTAGTAATAAGTAGTATAAAGAACTTAGTAAATAAAAACTAGCCATATAAATAAATAAGATTTATAAATAAGAATTAATACTATTTATAAGTTATGTAACCTATTACCACCTTGTTAGATATCTAGAATTAGAATAGGACTAGAACAGAAAACTAGAGAAAGAACTTACTTTATTTATTTTATAAGTATAAGACGAAGAAGCCGCTGAGAGAACTATATAAAAAAAGTACTAGATATATAAAGAAAAGATATATACTAGATAAGAATATAAATAGGCAGCTTATGCTATACGGGTTAAAAAACTAATAATAAAACAAGTACTAAAATAGATAGCATAGAAATAGGAACTTAGTATATAGCAAAAACTAATTTATATAAATTCTAAAGAAGAACTTTAGGACCTAAAGACTAAGAAATATAAATAGTTAGATTAGGATAAGTGCTAATTAGGATACCGATATTACTAAACTAAATACCACTAAAATAGATAGTTAGCTACAGAATTACATACCAAACTAATAACTAAGAAATGTTTCTTAGAATAGAAGTGCCGAAATTATGAAGAAGAAGCTAGAAAAAAGCATAAAATGCTATTACAGGACTAATACTAACTCTAATAATATTCTATCCATAAACTAAAAGAGGAAACACTAAAGAAACGACTGCTACTTAGAAGTTAATAACTAATAAAAAACTAGAAAGCTAGTAAGTAATAACTATACTGCTGGAGAGCTAATTTAAGGTCAGAATATAAGAGTTATTACTTAACTATACATAACTTAGATAAAGACACGAAAACAAGCTATATATAGATGTATATATTAATAGCTTTTAAACATAAGCACTTGTAAACAGCAGGGCTAGTAAAATACTTATATTAAATAAGTAAGTGCAGAAATACTATATCTTAACTAAAGTTCTAAAGAAACCTATAAGAGTAGTATACATAGATGATAATCCAGTAACATTTAGAAAAGATCTAATTAATCTCGAAATAGAAAATGTAACTATTAAGGCAGCAGGTTACATAGATAACTGCTGTATTAAGATTATAAATTTAAATAGTAAGGATTTTATATTAGAATAGGACTAGCTAGCATGATGGAACTTATTAATTAACTAGAGAATAAAGTCTATAGAAACTAGAAAGAACTACTATAGATAAATATAAGCTATAATATAGATAAAGAAAACGACTCTTCATGATACCACGTTTATTATGCCGAACGAATACCAGAGGGAATTCAGAAAATGGTTCTTTAAGGAAGCTAAAGACTAATTACTAGAACACTAAGACTGGGATCATAAGATCACACTTAAAGAGAGAACGGATCTAAAACTAGGACTATTATACCAACTATCCATCAATCAGCAAGAGGAGTTACGACGATATCTAAACGAAAACCTAAAAAAGGGATACATACGGGAAAGTAAAAGCACTATAGCATCACCAACACTTTTCGTACTAAAGAAAAATGGTAAACTAAGGTTATGTATTGACTACAGACACCTTAATGAAGCCACAGTAAAAAATCGTTACCCCATACCCTTAATATCAGAACTCATGGACAAACTCTGAGGAGCTAAATGGTTTAGCCTCTTTAATATCAAGAATAGATACTATAGAATACGAATGTCCGAAGGACACGAATGGATGACTACACTAAAGATAAGATACGGGTTATTTAAATACCTAGTCATGCCATTTGGACTCACGAACGCACCAGCGACATTCCAGACAATTATTAACCATGTGCTAAGGGAATATCTAGACGTATTCATAATAGCATATCTTGATAACGTGCTTGTATACACGAATAGGACGCTAGAAGAACATGTTAAGTATACTAGGAAGATACTACAGAAGCTCAAGAAACACAACCTATATATTCAAACAGAGAAATGTGTGTTCCATAAGAAAGAAGTCAAATTCTTAGGGTATCTAATATCCTGAAACGGAATAGCAGTTGACCTGGATAAGGCTAAGGACGTTTTGTCATGGCCTATACCAACAAACACAAAAGAAGTTTATTCTTTTCTTGGATTCACGGGCTTCTGCCGATAATTTATTAAGAACTATTTAAAAATCACAGCACCCTTAACGGAATTACTTAAAAAGGACCGATAATTTAAGTGGGAAGCTAAGGAAGACGAAGCTTTTACGACCCTAAAGAAGATATTCTAAGAACCATCAATATTAAAGATGTTTAACTTATGACTTTAAACGGAGATACATATGGATGCATCAGACAGAGCTATAGGAGCTATCCTACTACAAGTACAGGATAATAGGCATAAATATTTAGTAGACTTCCTATCTCACAAACTTACGACTACTGAGTTAAACTACGATATTTATAATAAAAAACTATTAGTAATAGTTTAAGTATTTGAAAAATGGAAATATTACTTGAAAGGAGCTAAGCACCAAATTGTTGTGTATTCAGATCACAAGAATCTGACGGCATTCACAATAATAAAGAAGTTAAATTAACGATAAATCAGATGGTGGGAATTAGTTTCCACATTTAATTTTTAAATACTTTATAAAGTGGGAAAAGAAAATACAGTAGCTAATATACTCAGCTAATAAGCAGACTATATAAGGGATATACCAGAAATCCACAATACAATACTCAAGTAAAGACAGGATAGATTTCTGGGAAGCTTATAAATCAATGTTAAACACGTAGTCATTATCAAGAACACTTGGGAGAAATGAATAAGAGAATTCAATAATAGACAACTACTTTAGAATCTGGACTAAGGAATGATCTATGTACCAGACGAATTACAGACAGAGCTAATCAAGAACCAACATTCAGCTAAAATACATGGACATTAAGGAGTTAAGAAGACTATAGAACGGATTAACAGACACTTCTAGATTCCGGGAATTTGGAGTAAGGTCAGGAAAATTCTTTTAGAATGCATTAATTGCAAAAAGAATAAAGCATTAAGATACAAAGAGTACAGACTCATGTAACCTATACCTTTACTAAATCTACTATAGGAATCAGTCACAATAGACTTTATCACGGGAATACCGATAATTACCACCTAAAGAGACTAATAGTACGACATGATACTGGTTATTATTAATAGACTAATAAAGTACGCTTACTTTAAACCAACCCATACGGAAATTAAAGTAGATGAACTGGTAATATTGCTAATCAAAATTTTGATCACACGACATGAGATGCCACGAGAATTCATTACAGACAGAGATAAGTTGTTCACGTTAATATTCTAGAAAACGTTTATAGGGCAGCTAGGAGCTGAGCATCGTCTCTTAACAGCATTTCACTTATAAACGGACGGACAGACAGAACGGACAAACCAAACATTAGAATAATACTTACGGATGTATGTTAACGAACTATAAGACAATTAGATTGACTTACTACCGATAGCTGAGTTTGCATATAACTCTGCAAAGTCATTAACAACGGGAAAATCACTATTCTATGTGAACTATGGTTATGAGCCTACGGCTTATTGAGAACCACAGAAACTGGATAAAGTATCAGAATCTGTAAGAAGGAAGGTTGAGGACCTGTAACTACTTCATAAAGATATCGCATAGAAAATCACCTATAAAGGCAATCTTAGCAAATAAATTAAGGACAAATCTAAGGTTAAGGGACTAACCTTTGAGGAGGGGAATAAGGTTTTCTTAAAAAAGGAAAATTTAGAAATAAAACGACCATCACGAAAACTGGATCACGTTAAATTGGGACTATTTAAGGTTAAACAATAAATAGGACCTATAAATTACGAACTATAATTACCTAAAGACATAAGAATTCACCTAGTTTTCTATGTCTCTAAACTAGAACCAGCACTACGGGACGCTAAACTATAGACAAAACTTAAACTCAAAGAAGACGCTACTGAGTACGAAGTTTAATAAATTTTGGACTACCAACAGTTTGGGCGTTAGTGGAAATATTTAGTTAGATAGAAAGATTACAGACCTGAGGATAACACCTGGGAGCTAATTAGGAACCTAAAGAATAGTTTGAAGCTAATTGACTAGTACCATCAGGAGCAGCAAAAGCTTGCTCCAAAGCTGAATCCAAGGAATAGAGAGAATGCAAGATGTTCTACTTGAAACCTAAGAAGGAGAGTGAAGCAGGTTGGGAAGAGGCTACCACTACGAATTGCGGCGTGCGAGCTTCTTGACCCCAAGAACGAGCTTCTGCCTCCTCAAGAGCTTGAACCTCACGAATAGAGGCCATTTCTCGATTAAATATCTCTTTCTCTTTGGAATCTACCTTTGTAAGCTTACGACAGAGTCGCAACTCTCAAGCACAGAGCTCAAGGCGCTGATCTTCAAGAGAGTTAAGCTAACAACAGAGTTTTTCCTTATCGCGATCAATACGATCCCATTCCGGCTGCAAGATAATTAAGTCGCACTTTACGTTGTGATTAGCGTAGGCCGAACAGTAACTGGAGCTTAAATTCATAAGGCAGTCATCGCCTCGACGGGAACAGTTCGAGCAGGGTGTCGGCATGTGACGGGGTTCGTTATAGATCCGAGAAGCTAAACAGTAAGCACGTATTAGAGACGACTTAGGACGTGTCATCATTGGGAAGCTAGACAAGAAGAAAAGGAAGCTGAGGGTCTTATAGCCTGGAACACAGGGCGGAAGACCAGCTGCCTTTATACTACTTATGGAAGGGAGAAACTATCTTCCGGGACGAAGACTTAGAAGAGGGGGATAATGTTACGGATAGTAATAGTAAGGCAGCTGTACCTGAGAAGCTGAGGGAACTAGCGACAACAGCCAATAAAGCCCTAGAATGGAAACGTATGTTCGAATTGGAAAGAAAGAATTGCAAACAGGCGCGGGACGCTTTAGCGCAGGCTAAAGTACAAGCCAAGAAGCGAGAACAGAGATACAGAACCATGCCAGTAGATTGGGAGCGGTAGCTCATGTAACTAAGCTAAGGCTTAGCTGACAGAGGCAGAGCGAGGTGACAGAACCTCTGGCAGCTCTAGCAGCCTCTAGCAGTATCCAACATACTATCAACAGGTATACAATGTACGCACGGAGGATCCACTATAAGTATGAAGCGTTGGACGGTCCACGGTTACTTTTGATTCTTCATAGTTACTCTAAAATCGAGATCTTCTCTCTAAGTTGAGACTTGAACTTGAGTGAATTAGTTTGACAACTATCTTATTGAATCTATTGTACACTCTCTCCCTACCTTGTGATAAAGCACAAACTCTATCCTGTTAAACCTAGGGCTATCTGTTCTAGATACGGAAAGGGCTGAGAGCTCGTTGAGTAATCAGTTAGGGCAGAGTTACTAACGCGAAACGTACCGTTAAGTCAAAACAACTCGTAACAAAAACCTTTATAAATTTAGTTATAGTATTATTAGCTTTAAACTATATTAAAAGAAGTTAGTTTACTTAGTTATCTTATTAATAGTTTATATATATATATAGAACTTATTTTATTATACTATTAGCTTTTTCTATTTAGCTATTAGTTTTTAGGTAGTATATAAAAATAGTTAAAATTTAATTTATAGTTACTTATAAAGTTTATTATAAAAAGTAGAAATAAATTATTTTTCTTAGTTTAATATAATTGTTTTTAGAAGGCTATAGTCTATTTATATATACTAATAAACAAAATAAACTACATTTATAGTAGTAATATTAATATAAGAAATTAGATATTAGTATTTTATAAAGTAGTTTACTATAACTATAATATTAATACAGTTTTTAAACTCTAGGAAATTAGTAATAAAGTCTATAAAAAAGTTTTTTTACTTTTTTTAAAAAATAAATAAAGACTTTTAAAAACTATAATACTTTTTATAAAAGGCCTTAAATCTTTTATAAGTATAATAGTATAAAATGTATTAGCATATTATTTTAAACAATTAAAACTAATAGTATTTATATTATAGAATTTTAAGAGTCTTTTTACAACTAAAGTAGCTACTAATAGAAGAATTATATATAATCTAAAGAATCTTAATTTTAAGTTTATTATTATTTGGTATTATTAATTACTTGTAATAGTATAACTAATCTTTTTAGTTTTTATACTTATTTCAGAATAACCTTTTAGAGTATTAGATTCTATTCTATTTTAGTAATAGAATTTCTTAAATAAACTTATTATTAAAGTATTTATTATTAATAATTTATTAAATAAACCTATTTATTTTAGTTAAAATTAATTCTAGTATTTTATTAAATAGTTTAGAGTAAAAAAGTGTTTATTATTAAGCTTTATAAACTTCTTTTTAAGTTAGAGTATTTTATATATAATAAGTAAAAATATTTAGTTTCTTACTCTATTTACTAAGCTAGTACGTAATTATAAAGTTAAATTAAAATAAGTATTTAGTTTAATAAGCCTATTAGTAGCTTAGCTATTTTATGATAATAAAATACTATAAATTTTTATAGTTATTTAACACTTAAATTAAAAAAGCAGTACTTTTTAGCTTACGTTTCTATTATTTAAAATAACATATAATAGCTAATAGCTTTTTATTATAGATTTTATAATTACTTTTAGCAAGGCTTAATTTTCTTAAAAAGTAAGTAATAGATTTTAGTTTACTTAATTTATTTTTTTAGAAAAGTACTTTAGTAGTTACATAGTCCAAGAAATTAGCTTTTACAATAATTAGTAATTTTAAATTAAAATGTTAGAGAATTAAAGTAGTTATAAATACATACTTTAAAAATTTAAATACTTTCTAGTAAACGTTATTAAATTTAAATTAAATATTCTTTTTAGTTAAAGTTATAAGTAGAAACGTAATATAAAAAAAAGTTATTAATAAATTATTAATAGAAATTAGTAAACTCTAGGCATACTCTTATATTTTTTATATTTCTAAGAAATTCCTAGTTAAGAATATCTTTTATTTTATTTAAATTTATTCTAATTCCTTTTGTTAAAATTACGTACTTAAGATAGGTAACTTATTCTTAGTAAAACTTATATTTATTAATATTAAGTTAGAGGCTAGTTTTCTCTAAAGTTTTTAAAACCTATTTTATATATTATTTATATTTATATAGAGAATTACTATAAATTAGAATATTATTAAGGTAGACTATGTAAAATATATTAAAAAGAATAAAAAATATTATTTATATAGTATTAAAATATACTTAATATATTAGCTAGTCTAAAGAGTATAATACAATATTTAAATAAGCTATATTAAATTTAAAAAATAGTTAACTATTTATCTTCTTTTACTATATAAAGGTAATTAAAGGCTAAGATAATATTTAACTTTATAAAGTACTTTATTTTACTAAAGTAAAATAAAATTTCTTAGATTAATAAAATAGAATAATAGTTCTTAATTGTAATAGCATTTAAAGCTTAGTAGTTTATATAAAATTAAAGATTTTTATTAAGTTTCTTTATAAAAATAACTAGTATAACTATAGAAAATATACTTACCTTAATAAATTTTTTAGCAAGGTAGTTATTAAGATACTTTTTAAAAACTTTTAATTTATTTTAAAACATTTTATAAAGAGGTTTAAATTTAGGTTACTTTCTTTTTTTAAAAATAATCTTATAGTTATATAAGTGATGTTTAAGTAGTTTATTAGCTTTTTTATATAAAAATATTTTAAGAATATTATAATAATTTTTTAGAACCTTAGTAGCTAGATTTATATACATTTTTAAAACTAAAGCCTTATTAATATTAGTTATTAAAATAGTAAAGATTTCTTATTTATATTTCTAGACTATTTATATTAAAAAACTACCTTAATTATGTAAATATTTATATTTAGTTTAAATTTTTTTATAAGACTCTCTTAGTAAAGCTTTTACTAAAGAGTTTTTAAAATCTTAAAAAAAGAAAGCTTTCTTATAAAGTTTTTATTTAATTTAGTATTAAACTTAAGTATGTGTCTAGATATAAATTTAAATTCTAAATAAAAACTTTTTAAAAAACAGTTTACTAAAAAGGTCTTTAAGTAGGTATATAATTTTTATAACTAGTAATTTATTTTAATTAACTAGTAGTTATATTAAAATTAAGTAGTTAGTAATAAGTTTAAAAAATAAGTTTAAGTACACTATATATAGGTAGTATTAAAGTAAAGGCCTTTTAGTAAAAAGTTTATTAAAAAATCCTTTAAATAAATAGCATATTCTTTTAAGTAAATTAGAAATTAAATAAGTGTAAATAATAAGCCTAGTAATAAAAAGCATTAAGAAGTAACTTTTATAAGTTATAGTTAAAGTTAACTTTATACTTCTTTATTTATAGTTAGCTAAAGATTAGTTTATAATTTCAAGTAGCTATTTTAAAAAAGTAGATATCTTTAACGTAATTTAGATAATTGAAAGTTATACTAGTAGTATATAATATATAACCTCTTTTAAGGCATTTATTATTAAAACTAGTAAAATAAAGAATGTTTAAAAAAAGTAAGAAATAGAGTTTTTAAATATAAACTAAAATCTACTAATATAACCTATATTAGTAGTTCTAGTATTAATTAAAGTAGTAATAAAATAGAAAAAGCTATCTTATTAAATAGTA
This sequence comes from Zopfia rhizophila CBS 207.26, assembly GCA_010093925.1. Lineage (NCBI taxonomy): Eukaryota > Fungi > Ascomycota > Dothideomycetes > Zopfiaceae > Zopfia > Zopfia rhizophila. Next base: position 132,131 of record ML994752.1, on the reverse strand, counting down.
TACAAAATATTTACTTAATAGTCTTAAAAATTAGTTATTAAGTAGGAGGTCTATAAGTTAATAAAAATTTAATATTAAAAACGTCTTAAAAAGTAACTTAACTTTAGAATAAAACTTTTAATAAACTACCTTAAAGAGTTTAAAAGTATTTTTATTTATAAAAAAATTTAAATCTAAAGAAAAAATAAGAGTAGGTTAATTATTAGAATCTAGATAGACTTATAAATTAAAGTTTTAATAAGAAAATAGAGTAGTATTAGAAAATATAACTATATTTATTATACTAAAAATATTAGCTATTATATTTTTAAGCTTCTTATTTAGCTAATCTAAAGAGAGTATAGTTAAAAATATTAATTTCTATAATATTAGAGTCTCATTATAATACAGGTTACAGTTTATAATAATATAGTATAAAAAAAATACTAAAAGTTATTATTATATAAAGATATTAAGTTAGTATAGTTATTGAATGTATTAAAAATTTTAATATCTACTATTACTTAGTAAAGCTTGTTGTTTAATAATTTCCTTAATTATATAATTAAACTAATTTCGTTTAATTTAGTATTAGTAGTTAGTTTGTAGAATTTAGTAAAATAGGTAGTAAAACTCTTTTACTTTTAGTAAAATAAATTAAGTTTACTTAAAGTAGTAAGTTTCTTATTTAGGTTTTTATATATAGCTAGTAAAAAAGTAATTAATTACTTTACTATGTATACATCCTAATTTATAAGAAAGTCTATAAGTATTACTAAATTCTTTTTTAGTCTTAAGTATATATATAGAAGCTAGAAGTATTTAGTAAAATATTAGTTAATATTATTTTTAAGTTTATAGTAGAATTTTCTAATAAAAATAAGTAAGTTCTTTTACTTACTAGTAAACATTAGAAATTAGGTAAATAATTAGATTTCGTTATTACTAATAAAATAATAGAACTTAGTGTAGAAATTAACTTTACTTATTTACCTATAATTTAAAAAACTTAGAAATAAGTACTAGTTATAGTTATAAGTAGAATTAGAATTATAAAACGTAAGCTATTTTTAAATAAACTAGTAGCATCTACTAGAGCTTTTTTAGTAGTAGTTACTTAAATAATAAAATAAAAAGAAATAAATATAGTTTATTTTTAAACTTTCTATAATTCTTTTTAAAGAGTGTTAATAAATTTCTGTTGTTATACTTACTAGTGTTTTAGTTATATTTACTATTATTCTAGCACCTTAGTAAATATATTCTATACTATAGTTATTTACTTTTTAAATAACTACATGAGTTTTATAATTAGAATAAAGGTATTTAAAAAGTTAAATATTCTACTAATAGTAGTAATAGTAATATAATATAATATTATAAGAATACTATATATAAAAAGTTAAGAACTTAAAAAGAAGTATAAATTAATTACTATGTATAATACTAAGTAATAATTCAAAACGTTGCGTAAAGAAAAAAAGAAATAAAATAAGTTATAAATAAAGTATTTAGATAAGAGCTTATATACTAATACAAAGCTAATATATAAATACATAATATAATAAAGAAATTTATAAAAAAATCATTTTTAAAAGACCTTTATAAGATATTATAGGTAGTTATTATAACAGCAACAAAAAAAAAAATTTAAAAAGTTTTTTATTAGTTATTATAATAAGTTTTTATATTTAATAAAAGTATAACGTTATTTCCTAAATATAATAATTTAATAGTAAGTATAGTATTTTTACATTAAGTAGCTAAAGTGTATATATAAAGTAATAAAAAAATAAGTATAATAATTTAATAAGTAATAGCTTAGTTAATAAAAGTTATATTAACATAAATTTTATAGCTATTTATAATTAGTAAATACTAGTTTTTTTTATAATATGTTTTTACTTTTATGTAGTAATTAAACACCGTTATTAAGTATTTAAATTTAAAATTATTATTTATTTAGTTAGTAGATAATATAGTAAAAAAAGCTTTTTAAATTAAGAGTTTATAATTTTAAAGCTATAAGTTTTATATATTACTTAATTTTCTTTAGTAAATTAGTATTAATAGAAAATAAAATTTTTATAGTTTAAAGTCTATAGTTTCTATATACTTAAAACTTATAAAAGTATATAATATAGTTTTTACTATATACTATAAAATAGGATATAAGTTTTTTTAATATAGTAAGTATAAGTAAAATTTATGTTAGAGGTTTTAGTAATTATATAAAGTTATATAAATACTTACTAATATAATATTCTAATAATATAAAAATGTAATAAAAATAGTTTAACTAATTTATTATATATTAATTTAAGAAAGTTGCTTAAAAATGAGAAAATAAGTATAAAAAAAACCTATCTAAAAGCTAAGGAAAACACCTTTCATATAATAAAGAATTAGACGATATGTATGTATTAGAAAATAAATATACTTTCTTTAAGTAATTTAAGCTTTACTTATAGTTTTTATACTATATTTAAACTAGTAATTTATTTTAATCTTTACTATAAAAGGCTGTCTTTTTACCGTTATTAATTTTTATTCTTTTTATCTTTTTTTATATTTTTTTTCTTCTTTTTTTTGCCTTCCTTTTGTACTAGCTACTTCCATTAAGTTATAATTATTTTTTATAAAGTATTTTATAAAACTTAGTTTTTACTCTAAAAACTTATACTACCTTACTTTATTTTTATTATTTTATTTCTATATAGACTGTATTGTCTAGTTTTTATATATTTTAAGTACTATTAGAAAACCCGTTTCTAGACTTATACTTATAAGTAATTTATAGACTATAAATATAATAAATATTTTTCTTTCTTTTTGTTTTTATTCTACTTTTTTTCTAATTAGTTCTTCTTATTTTTTTAAGCTACATTTGTAGTTAAAGGCATAATACTTTCTATCTATTATATAGTTAATAGTTAAGTAATAAATTTTTTTTTTTTTTTTGATTATAAGAGGTATTTACTACGTACTATTTTATATATATTTTAATTATTATATTATTATCTTAGCCCTAATTATTCTGTATTATATTTTAATTTTTTAGTTAAATATGCTTACCAATTCGTGCTGTTATTTATATTATATTTAAATTAAATTACTTAATAATAACGCTACTAGTTACTTAAATAAGGTATTAATTTTATTTTTATATTTAAGTAATTTATTCTTTTTAGAGTTGTTAATAGAATTTACTTTATTTTATTTTATTATATGTTTTAGTATGTATAGTACTTATACTATTGTATTAATTTTAATTATTTTATATTATATTTTATATTAATATTTTTTTTAGTTAAATATGGTAGCTAATCTGTAATTTATTATTTATTTTAAGTTTAAATTAAATTTTTTTAGTAATAATATAGCTAGTTTTATAATGGCTAAGTATTACATACTTTAGTAGACTTTACATACTTTAATAAATTCTACATGCTTTAGTAGATATTATATAAACAAAAAATATATATAACTAGAGTAGGGCTTTTTCTTTTTTCTATAGTTTTATATAGCTCTAATATAGCGTCTTATTACTTATACTTATATATAACTACTTATAAGTTTATACTAGCCATAACAAATCTCTTATATAAAGAATTTATTTTATTTTTATAATTTATACTATATTATTATAGTTCTAGAAAAATACTTTACTTTATATAAAGTATTTAGTATAGTTATAATATTATAGTATAATTAATAAAGAGCTAACAGCTAAGTATTTAGTATTAATATTAAATAATAGCTAAAATATAAATAGAGCCTTTTAAACTAACTATTTAACTAAAATAAAACACTTTTAGTAGAAATTAAGTATTTATGTGTTATCTAAAATAGTATTATTTATAATTAGAAAATACTTAATAATTAAAGATTAGCTAGTAATTAGCAGTTTTATTTAAAATAATATAGATTCTTAGTTAGCTAGAAAATGTAAATAATAGATTATAACATAAAGTATATATAGCACTTATATTATTATATTAACTCTAATTATCTTATATTATACTCTATACTAATAGTTTTTTAGTTAAATACGTTAACTAATCTATAATCTATTACTTTTTTTAAGTTAAATTAAATCTCTTAGTAATAACATAACTAGTCTCTAGTATAAGAAATTTATTTTATTTTTATAACTTATATTATATTATTATAGCTCTAAAAAATACTTTACTTTATATATAGTATCTAGCTTCTAGTATTATTATAACGTTATAATATAATTTACATAAAATTTATAGACTAAAAGCTAATAGCTAATAGCTTAGTAATAATATTAAGTAAACTATAAAATATAAATAAAGCTTTTAAAGCTAACTATTTAACTAAAAAGAATTATATTTAGTAGAAATTATGTATTAGTATGTTATTTAGTATAGTCTTATCTTTATATTAGAAAAGAAAAGAGTTATCTAATAATTAAATATTAGCTAGTAATTAGTAGTTTTATTTAAAGTAATATAAATTTTTAATTAGCTAAAAAACATAAACAGTAGGTTATTATACAGATAAGTAAATAGAAATATGTAAAAAATAGTTAGAAAAATATCTTAAAATATTTACTAATTAATTACCTAAGAAGCTATATATACTCTTATAATAATATACTTTTTATAATATTTATAACTATAATATATAATAGCTAGGTGCATGGCAAGAATTATTTAAAAATTACTAAAAGTTATAAACTATTTAGAATATAATATTTATATAAACACGTTATAATTCTATTTTATAAAATATTATTAGTAAAGTATATAAAGTTATATTTCTTAGTTTAAAGAAATAGTAATCTCTAGACCTAACTCTATTCTCTTAACTAAAGAAGTTAGTAAACTTTTAATTAAAATAGTTTTCTTTTTTAGTACTTTTTTACTAGTTTCTTTACTTTTTATAAAATATATTTTTTATATTTCTCTATTACTTAAGCTTAAGACGAAATTTAAGTTTATACTTAAATTTAAGCTTAGTAAAATAAAGCATAACTTTTACAAAAATAGCTCTCCTAAATATAGTAAAGGATAAACTAATATTAATAACTTTTTAATTAATTTACTAAACTTTAATACATTACATTCTTTAGATTAGAAACTATTAACTTAAAAAAAAGTTACTAGCCTTTTAGGTTTACTACATCAAGATATTACCTACTTTATAATAGTATAATTTAATAGATTTCAGCTAATATATGTGTACAGATTGTAAAAGTAGTTTTAAAACTATTTTTCTATAAATATTATAAAGCTACTAGCTTAATAAAAAAGAAGTTAACTAGATTATAAATATTAAGAAAATAAACTTAACTATAAAATAGTTATTTAATTAAAGTAGTTTAAGTAAATATGTTAATAACATTATAATATTAATTACTAACTAGTAATAGAAATTTCTTTAGTTTTAAATAATAACACAGCTAAAGTAAGCTATAGCATAAAAAATATTAAATTTAGTAGTAAATTATAAGAATATTAAGATTAAAATTTAGATATAGCTAGCATACATACACTCTTTATAGAAAACATAGAAAATATATATAATAATAAGTTATCTATTTATAGACTTAAAAAGCCTATTTTAACACCTTTAAAAATAGTCTTTTAGATTAAAATAAATCTTATAATATTAGTATAATAAGCTAGCTACTTGTAATAAATAAGTAAAAGTATATTTTATTTATTAATATAATTACATTTTTTATAAAATTAGCAGACTTTATTTTAAAACTAGCTTTAGAAGATTTTTATTTAGTAAAGTAGTAAAAATTAGCTTAGCTATAAGTAAAGAGTTTTATACTTAATTTTATATATACACTAATATTAACACTACTACTAAACTATAGTAGCTAGATTTTGTTTCTTAAAACTAATAGAAATTTAAATCCTAGTGTTTTAAATAGTAGTAGTAAAAGTAATAGTACTAATATTTTAAACTTATTTTAAAATAATCTTCTTAATTTAGTTAATAGTACTAATAGTAAATATAATAAATATAAATTAAATAAGAAACTACTAAAGCTCTTAAAATAATTAATTTCTTTATTTAAATAAATAAAGGGCAATTAACACGTTAATCTAAATTTATATATAAGTAAAATTAAAAAAAGTAATAAAAATAAACTTAATTATAATAAAAATAAGCTTTATAAAACTAGTATAGTAACTTTTTAGTAACGTAAATTTAGTAATTATCTACTTTAAAATAGCTAACATAGTCTATTATAAGTAAATCTAAAATATTAGAACTGGAGTATAATACTTGTAAAAATATTATAATAACTAAAGTTAGTACTAGCATACTATTATTCTTAACCTAAAGTAGATATTATAATTTAATTTACTTACCTTTTAATATTTTCTTTAGGTATAAGTATAGTATATAACTATAGTACTAATTATAGACTAAAGAACTATATAGACTATTAGCTAACTAATATTATTTTTAGCTAGATACTAAAATATATAATATTAGTAACAACAATTATTTATTACTATAAGATAATATTAAAGTTAGTTCTAAAACTATTAATAGTTGCATATAATATACTTAGTAATAAAAGGTAATTTATTTACATAATACAGGTAATATTAAACTTCTAGTTATTAATTAGCTGTTAATATTCTAATAGGCTGAATACTAGTTAAAGTTTTATATAGTAAAGTAGTAACTATAGTGCCTAGAAAACTAGTGCACGTAGTCTATATAGTAAAGGTACTAATAATAATACTATTAGCTTAAACAAAGACAAAGATAATAGAGATAACAAATTTAAAAATAGGGGCTAAAGCTTAGGCAGTAAAATAGGCGATAATGACTCTAATGCCAGCACTAATAATAGAAGGGAGACTAGGCGTGTGGACGTTTAAACACATGTGTCTTAGTTAAAGTCAGATAAACAGCACTTACTCACGTACAAATGTAAAATAGACATGAAATAAAATGATATCTATCCTCTCTTTTCTAATCAAACGCGAGGCGTAATACAGGCGCGCTGGTACATATTACAAGGGAAATAAGTCATCATCACTATCTTCATAACAAAGATAATAGGCGAAGGAAGAGAAAGGGAGTAGAAGAAAAGAATAGCAAAATAGTAGAAAGAAAGAGAGAAAAGAGAAATATAGTAAGACTTCTTCTTTTCTCCCTCACTAGCTCCTATTAACATGTTTGGCGATCCTTCTGGCTCGCGCTCTACTAGTAGTGGCCCTATCTATACCCACTCTTATTCCCTTTCTTCCACTTCTTCTTCTGCCGTTGCTCTTCTAAAAAATCCTTATGGTACTTACTTCTTGCTCTTTAACCCGTGTTACAAGGAGCGGCGTGCCTAGGAGCACTTTAATCTCCCCTTATTAGCTCTCCTCTTTTTCAGTGGTTTCTCATGCTGAGTCCCCCGTGGATCTTCGAGTGCTTAGGAATAATAATGTAACTATTATTAGCGTTCCCTTCAACACTTAACAGCCAAGAAACGGCTTACTAATGTGGCTTGTTATGGCTCATGAGCGTTGCTCACGTGCTTAGTGAACGCTACGCCACGCTGACCTTAATCCTGTGACGCGGTAAAGAACAAATAAAAGAACACTAAGTAGTCTAGAGCTCTGTGCTAAGATCAGCAGGACTAAAACAAGGCGCTAAAGCTGAGCACTAATTTATTACTTTCCCCTCAACTTTCAACGCAAATCCTATCTGTCCTGTGAGTAAGTTGCACCATATACTCTTCTACATCTAGCTCACTAGGAATAGTGCCTAATTTAAAAGTTCGCAGCCTATGAGTTGAGTCGATCGACGACATGTGCGTGCCCACGGGCATGGGCAGGGGCCCAACCGTGTTCTTGTTTATTAACTACTTAGTACTAGGCTGCCCGGCTACGTCGGCGTATAGCGTGAAGAACGCGATGACGCTTAGGTGCAGGTTCTCCACCTGTACAACGCACACGACTATAGACAGCATCTAGACTAGGACCAGGTACATAGACCCGCTCACGACCCCAATAGTGGTCTTCTACGACGTCTCGGTCACGGCGACGAGAGAGATTGACCAGGTCTCTTCTACAGTCAAGAACGGGCAGCACTTTAACACCTACATTAGGACTACGGTTAGAAGCAACAACAGCCCCCTCCTCAGCAATATACCCCTGATGCTGTACATGATGACGGCTGTGGACCTGGGGACCGCCATGGAACACTTTATCAACTAGGTCAAAAATGTGACCGGGGAGGTGGGCGGCCGCTCGGCGAAGAATAAGAACGTAGTCATAGTAGTCCACAGTAGCTTGAAGGATGATCATGTTCTGGTACTTAAGACCATGATGAAGTGGGGCATCACCCCGCTGAAGTAGAGGTTTTCGGACACTCTTCTACTCTTTGAGATCGCCGTGTCCCTGAATGAGAAGGCGAGCCTAGTAGAGCTTGTGGATAGGTACGTACCCTGGTTTAACCACACGCCCTAAGACGCCCTTAGCAACGCGAAAGCCCTCATGTGCGTGGTCACAACCATTATACCGAACTAGGTCACGGCCTGCTACACTTTTAGTAACACGTGCGATTCCTTTGTCAGGTCCGTGGGCTTGAACACGTTTAGGGTCAGGAACCTAACCCTGTTCCCTAGCAACAACATTAGCAGCAGCAGGCTCATAGGCATCAGCCTAAGTGCAGACAACTAAGGTCACTCTATCATGGTGCCAGTTTGGGCCTAAAGTGGACATTATAACTCAGTCTGGTTTCCCCCAAACATCCTCTCCAGGAATGAAGGCAGTATATGATTCTAGTATCAACTATAGACTAAGTAATAATATGGCCTATCAGTTAACCAACATCATGCTTTACTAGGTACTAAAAGGCTTACTGATTGTTACAGTAATTATCTACTGCAATAACATAATGTTAAAATCATCTCTAAACCCATTAGCGCTTAAACGCAACTTCCTCGGTGACAAAGGCCAAGTCATCTGCATGACTCAGGTATCACCAGATTCATAGTTATTACTGGGATACTGATATAATGACGGCAGTGCGCTGAACCTGTGTACTAGGCAAAGCTTAATACATTAAAGTGCGGACTAAAAGAGCAGTTGCTATAGTAAAGCCGCTAACCATAACGCCGTCCATTCAGACAACAATGGAGACGAGAAAAATGAAAATGAAGACAAAGACACAAGCAACGATAATTCTTATACTACCGGCGGTGATATGCGACTTAATAAAGGCAATATGCGCTTACGCAAACGAACGCGTCTACCGTAGTTAGAGTTGGACGAACAGCTCTTATGCTCGTACAAGGAGAAGATAGGTATGAAGTGGGAGGATATATTTCCTCTCTTTCCAGATCAGACGCCAGGCGCAGTACGGGCGCGCTGGCACATGCTATAAAGGAAATTATCCAAAAAGGTCACTTCAATTCCCTTAATATAGATATACTACCTATTTTCACACGAGGTCGAACTCTTGCCGTATTGGAAGAGCTATTAGAACAGAGCATTGTACCGCTTATCCCTCTTAGCAAGAGTCCGCTGATGCTGATGCCAATCTCTCTTGCATCTCCCTTGTATCTCTCACCCAGTTACCTTCGTTGCTACATCCCTTGTGTGACAGCCGCTTCTAGGTTGGGGGGCGTCGATAACGGAGAAAGTAGGTACGGTAAGTGCACTGCATTGTTTTCGTGGTTGCAGATTCCGTTGGGCATTAGAGGGAGCGGCGGGCCGCCGAGCTTAAAGGGCAACGTGAAGGTTCATTTGGGGACCGTAGGAGAGCATAAGAAATTGCTGGTGTCTTGTATTGATGATAAGCTTCTTGAAAGGTCCTCTTAGCACTTACCTTTAGGGCGGCTCTACTTCGGAGCACGGCCATGTCCTTGGCAAGATTATGTCATTTTCATTAAAATATTCTTGAAGATTCGTTAACTTTATTTCAGCAGGCAGCTCTCCTCTTCCGCATTACTTGTCCATTTATATGTGCCGTTAACTCTCGGTAGTTTTGAGAATACTAGTTAAAAGACTGCCAGACTCTACTGGCATCAATTATTTCCCTCTCCATTATGGACAGTCTAAAGGCGGGGTGGTGATATGGAGAATTGTCGTCGGGTTAAGAAGCCCCTGACAGGTTAGTTGACTCAGCAACCGCGCCACATTAATCCACATATGGCTAATGGATGTGGCAGTGCTTAACCGCCACAACGCCACGCCCAAGACAGTTGTTCAGCCCTACCCAACCACAGTTGCCTCTACTTTCTCTATTCCTCAACATCAAAAAGTAGACCTTCACAAGGGTGTGGCCAGTGTGGGTCGGCCATCCTCCCTGGTGGTGGTGGCGACATCCACTGCTATATCACTTTGATTACCGTTAGGTATCACTCGTGAGCATGCTTACGCAGCTTGACTCGTTTAGCCTTTGCACTAGCTTTATATTCTTCAAAATAAAGTAACATTAAAGTCCTATCTCTATGTTCTCTATTTACCACTCATTTAGAGTATCAAGCGAAGACTCTGTGTCAGGATGGTGAGAGCCAAGGATCTGCCTCTGTAGCTGGAAGCACTTTTCCATTAATGAGACGGCCTCTTCATTTCGGCTTTGGGACTTCCAAGTATATGCCAGGTTGGCCATGCTAGTCAGCGTATCTATATGCTCCGACCCAAGCACCCTCACACTCGTTTCCATCACTTGCACGTCCAGCCCTTCGGCCTCCTTCCACCGCCCTTGATTCCTGTACGTCGACGCTAAATTGGCCATGCTGGTCAGTGTGGAAGGATGCTCTGACCCAAGCACCCTCACACTCGTCTCTATCACTTGCACAAATGTGATTTCGGCCTCCTTCCATCGTCCATCGCTAAGGAGACATAGCCTAAATCGTTGAATCTAGAGTAGATTTTCTTTAATACTCTCCTGGAAGATATTGGACGCTTGAACGTAGTGCGCATGTGGCAAGTAACTTCTCCATATAGTTCTGTTCTAATAATCGTTATTTGGGAAAACTTCGGCTAGTTGCGTAATAGTCCTTACTGTCTGCTCTAATAGCAGCTTCTACTCTCTTAGCTAGTTCCGAGTAGCAAGATGCACTAACCTATAGAGATCTAAACACTTGTCTGCTGGCCGCTTTATAATGAACGAGTAGGCGCTTAGCGTTCTAATGGCATTGATCTCTTTCTTCTTTGTCAGTGCTGGCGGTAGGAGTGATAGTGGAACTTCTTTTGGGTCGATATACGATATGAATAATAAGTAGTCTGCGGCTAGAGCGTCACGAGCCTGAATTTGTTCAAACAAGATGAGCCACGTAGTGGTAATTAGGTTCTTCGTATCGTAATATCTCCCCTTATCTTTAAAGTCTTCGCTTAGAACTTCAATAATGTTCTCTTTACAGTCATCGAAGAGTGATACGTACTGTGTGAGTGATATGTCGTTTTCATTGATGTACGCAGCTGCTTGCACAATAGCGAGAGAGAGAAAAGTCAGTAACCTTAGCAGCTGCACCATGGCAGGGCCATCACTCAATACTTCTTTGTTGACTAGTGAGTTCCTTAGTACTTGAGCTGCAACCTTCTTATCCATCTCCGCAACATGAATTACGTTTCCGTGCGTGAACCTTATTACGGCCTTCCGGCTCCGTGTTGTGAAGACGATTGATTCTTTATCACTTCTCAGTAACGAGTTGATAAGACGAGTCGATTTAGTACTACTATCAGTCTTCTTGAGCTATATGTCTAAGTTATTAGTATTATCCAGTACTAGCAGCTATTAGCCCGCGCTTTTTTGACTTAGGTAGTGTTACACAAGCTCCTTAACATCTTTTTTCTTATCCTCTAATCCTGGTATGTGTAGCTGCTGGGTAATCTTGAGGTATACTTATTAAATATTCTCCGCGTTAGTTGCAGATACCTCAAAGACCGAGCATTCGGGCCGTTTATTTCTGGTTCTGTAAGCTAGCTTAAGCGTGATCTGGGTCTTGCTAACACCCCTAAGGCCGATAACTGCAACCTTAGAGAAGTGGTTTTCTCCAAAAAGACTGGCGTCCAGTTAGTCGAGTTGGGAGCTGCGGCCGACGAAGTGGTGATTTCTTAGAAGTAGGACAGACCAGTAGGATTTATTTGGAGCAGCTAGGCACGTTTCTTGCTCATGTCGCTGAAAAGGGTTAACTATAGTAGTAAAAGACTAGAAAGACGCCTTACCCGGATCTCTTAGATTATCTCACGACGGGTGATTGCATGCTCAGTTTGGATATTTAATGCTGTTTCTCCAACTATCTTACAATGAGTAGTTACATGTTCGTTTTTAACTCTCAACACCATTTTACTATGTAGAGTTCTAATTTGAGCGCTCTGTGTATCATGCACTGCTTTAAAGACGTCTTGCTGCTTGATAATAGCATCGAGAATTTCTTGTGTCACCGAATCAAGGTTTTTAAAGTGATCTATATGATCTGACTCAAGTCGCAAGACTTGCTCCCTATACCATGTGTTAGCGCACTTACTGCTAAGTAATATTTCCATATACCTAAGATCCACGACAACGTGCAAGTTCAGCTCTTCCCTGAACCTTGATAGCCGTCCCTCTAGCTCATGAATCTTCTCTTTGCTCCACACACTCCGCAAAGCCTTCCTGGTGCTTTCTATCTATCTAGTTTACCATTAACCTTGACTCCGTCCAACGCTGCGAGCAACTCGTTGGCAGTGGACTTGCACGATTCACAGAGCCTCTTGAGCGCCTCATCGCTAGCAGTAGTAGCGGTGTCTTGAAGCTTGTTATTGAGTAGCACTAGATGGTTTGTTGCCGTCTCAGCATCGATGTTTTCTAAGAGCGCGCCTTCGCTGGACCGGTAGAGCTCTGTTGACTTCGCGATTAGCTTGCCGCTAAAGTCGACAAACTGGACGATATTCCCGACAAGGCCGATGATGGCAAGGGTCTCCATTATGGTGTCGCGTAGGAGAGAGGAAGCAATATCACCGTGTTCGAGACTATCGGAAGCGTAGAATCGTTCTTGTGATAAGGTCGCGACGACATGAAAGATTCCAGGGGCAGGCAGATGCAAGGCTGAACTTTAGGCAGAGTCGAGAGTTGTTTCCAGAGGCTCAGCAAGACGGGTTGGGCGTGGCGCATGCTGAGAGTTTTAGCTGACCGCTGCGAACGCTAGAGGTGGGGAAAGGAAATAAACACTAGTATAAATGTGGAGCGGATCAGCTATGTAAGCATCTATCGGATGCAAAAATCGGTGGAATTCCTTGGCGACACAACGATTTTCCCCGCACACATAGAAATCCTCATATAAAACGTGAATTTGCTCGTTTTACGTGCTAATTAGCCCACAACCATCTAGTAAACGTTAGTAACACTTGAGGATGTAAAAATACGTTATATAGGGCTATACTGACGCTTTTTGGGTGTTGTAGTCTTATGTATCGGGCCTATGGAGTCTCCACAGCACCTCTCACGCGCGCGCAGACGCGACGCGCCTTCGTCATCCCTAAAGAGCTTAAAACTAAAGGCCGTGGCCTGGATGGACGCCGGCGGCTCGAAATATATCGCTATTTGCTGCTAGGCTGGCACCACGACTCTATCGCGGATTTTGCAGGTGTGTCAGTGTCGGAGGTGTACGCGATCGAGCGTAACTTGAAGCTGTACGGCAGTACTCGTAAACCTAGTAATCCAGACGTTGTGCTAGGCCGCCCGTGTAAAATAGGACCTGAAGATAAGCAAGCGCTATTTAATGAGCTATATCGCAGCGGCTGGATGTACCACAACAAGATTGCATATTGGTTATGGATGGAGAGAGGCGTTCAAGTACACCGGTTGACTGTTACGCGGCTAATTATTGATCGTGGCTGGAGCAAGCGCGCCCTGAGGCCTATCCCATGCACCGCCGGATTCTGCCCCCCAGGGGGCACCCAATGATTTTCTGTGGCGTAGTCACCCCTCTCGCTTAACCTTTGTGGCCAAGTGACTGTGCCACAAGCCTTGATTGGCTGCATCCAGATGCCCCCCGGGGGGCAGAATCCGGCGGTGCATGGGATATCTATAAGTCGTAATAAAGAGCTCTGTAAGAGCTATCGTCACGTTATGAGACTATATACCGCCACTAATCTAGTGTTTCTAGATAAGTTAATTTTTAATAAGAAGACTGGCTGGAGGCACTATGTCTATGCGCTAGTAGGCTATAATAACCGCTATATACAGAACATCTAGTAAGAAAAGACTTAGGTAATACTACTAGTATTTACTATTAATAGCTACCTGCCTTATATAGGCGTAAAGGAAGGCTATTATAGCTATAAAGACTTTATAGATTAAATTTATAAGTTACTGCTACTAATACTTTATACAGCTTATAGTAATAAGATAATAATTATAGTCCTTAACAACGTCTTAATTTATATGAACTGGGAGGTAGTAACTAAGATTAAGCGAGCTAATTATATTATTAGATTTCTATTACTATACTTACTAGATTTTAATCTAATTAAGCTTATCTTTAGTATACTGAAGGCCTGAATCTGTAGGACCTATAGCTACTAGTGTATATAATTTAATAACTTTAATAACTTCCTTAAAGTATTTATTTATAAGAGTTAGTATAATAGATTTATGAAAAAGCACTTCAAGCATGCCGCTAACGGCTTATATAGGATAGAGAGTAAAAAGGCGTTAATAGAGATAAGACATAAAATATAGAGATAGTAATAGTATAGTAAAGAGTATAAAGTAAAGAGAGAGTAGTTCTTAATATAAGTATATAAGTAGTTACTATAGTAATAATAATATAGCTAGTAAAAATTTTATAAAGTCTAGCGTCTATAGTACTATCTATTTATCTAATTACTTTACTACCTATAATACTATTACTATCTATATTTAAGAGCTATATAGTAATAGCTATTGCTTAATAGTACTACTTAAACTTCCTAAAATTATCTCTAAAGTATTTAATTACTTTATTTCTTAACTAAAAGTATTTACTAACTATAATTTTATAGAGCTCTTTACTAATATTTAATATCTTCTATAAGTCCTTACTTATTTATTACTTTAAGATTATTATATTTTATGTTTACTTATAGTCCTTAGTGTTGCCTTCTAGCTGCTGGCTAATAAGCTAGTTAAAAAACTTCTTTATAATAACCCTAGTATTATCTTAGCTGCTTATAGGACTTGAACTTAATACTAGAAGTATTAGCATTATAGTAGATATAATAAAATACTAAGGAACTAGTAGTAACAGCAGTAATAGTAAATAGTACTATTATAAATAAAGAAAATAAAACAGCTAGAGATACCTAAATAGAGTAGAATAAACTATTTAGTAATTAATAAACATACTAGAATAACTTATACTACTAAAGTTTAGTTATAGTCTTATATTTTCATGCTATAATTATACTATCTTATGTTACTTTTTTTATTAGATAGTATTTTTCTCTATTTTCTATTTAGTCTACTAGCGTTTACGCTTTTTTAACTTATGCTAAAATTTATACTTAAAGTTACTCTTATTACTATTAGTATTATTTTAATGCTTTTTGTTTTTACTATATTAGTTTTTTAACTTTAACTAGTTACCACCACCTATAAGGCTCTACTAATAGTTTATAAACTAAATAAAAGAAATATATTACAGATGATAATAAGAAAGTAACTATACTTAAAAAGCTAAAGGAACTAGTAATAATAGCTAATAAAGTTTTAGAATAGAAATATATATTTAAGCTAAAAAGAAAGAATTATAAGTAGGTATAGAACACATTAGCGTAGACTAAAGCGCAGGTTAAGAAATAAAAATAGAAATACAAAACTATACTAATAAATTAGAAGTAATAATTTATATAACTAAGATAAAGCTTAGTAGATAGAAATAAAGTAAGATAATAGAATTTCTAGTAGCTCTAATAGTCTTTAGTAGTATCTAATATACTATTAAATAATATATAATATATATATAGAGAATCTACTTGTTACGGATAGTAATAATAAGGTAACTATATTTAAGAAGCTAAAGGAACTAGTAATAATAGCTAATAAAGCTCTAAAATAAAAACGTATGTTTAAACTAGAAAGGAAGAACTGTAAGTAGGCATAAGACATATTAGCATAAGCTAAAACATAAACTAAAAAGTAAGAATAGAAATATAGAATTATACTAATAGATTAGAAGCAGTAACTTATGTAACTAAGATAAGACTTAATAAATAAAAATAAATAAAAATAGAATAAAGTAGTTAAATCTCTAGTAGCTTTATTAACCTCTAGTAGTATCTAATATACTACTAACAGATATATAATATACGTATAAAGGATCTTCTATAAGTATAGAGCATTAAATAGTTTATAATTACTTTTAATTCTTTATAGTTACTCTAAAATTAAGATTTACACCTTAAGTAACATAGTTTAATATTATTCTGTTAAATCTTAACTTATTATATTATTTTCTTGTTATCTTTTACTAAGTTAACTAACTTCTACTAAGTCTAATAAGCTATCTGATTCGGAAGTAAGGGAACTACTAAGTATTATATAAGTAATTAAATAGCTTATTACTAGTATAATTTACGTTACTAAGTTAGTAACTTATAATATTATAATTACTATCTTAAAGGAGTAAGAAGGACTGTTAGATAGATTCTAATAATTAATTATTAAAGGTCTATAATAACTTACTATAAGAAAGAGCAAGAACTTTACTTATTATTAGAAAATAATAGTAAAGAAAAAGTTATAGTAGGATTCTTATTCATAACTAGAAGTACATCTAGAGAAACTAAGAGTGTATAATAAGTTATTTAGAAATAGAAAACAGCCATTATAGAATTACGCAACACTTTAATAAACTTATAATAATAAGTTAAAGCTAAATAACAAGCTATAGCAGTTTAAAAAAAAGGAATAGTAAAAATATAACCCTCTAAGAAGTTCAATAGAAATTAAGATAAACTTAAAACTTTTATGGTAATAATAAACCTTTATTATTAATTTAATTAGAAGTTATTTCTAACTGATTAGGATTAGATTCTGGCGGCTAGTATAAACATAACAGGTAAAGCTATATAATAGTTTAAACTAGTAATAAAAAATTACCTTACTAATAAAGACTTTAACTTAAGAGCGGTAGGATTAGCTAACTGTAATAATAACATATAATAAGCCTTTAAAAATTATAAATATTTTAAACAGGAAATAATTATTGTTTTTAGGGAGATTAATAAAGAAACTAAAGTAATTTAAAAGCTCTAATAACTTAAGTAACGTACGTTAGTAGCTAACTATACTATAGAATTTAAATAAATCTAATTACAACTTAATTAGATAGACTAGCTCTTAGTTATAATATACTATAAAAAACTAAAAAATAAAATTAAGAATAAAATCTCTAGAGAAAAACTACTAAGTATCTTGTTAAAAATTATTAAGTAAGTAGTAACTATTAATAACTAGTAGTACCAGCAAAAACAAGAAAAAAAGGCATAAAAGAGATTAGTAATCTATATACTAAGAAAAAATAAAAAGAATAACTAAACCTATAACATAATAGACATTAATATTAAGAAAATATTTATTAGAAATAAATAAAGTAAGTAAACTAAGAAATGAATAGAACGCTATACACGTAAAGTCTATTTAGAATATAGAAAAAAAAAACACTTCATTAAAAATTACAAATAGTAATAATTAGATATTAAGAAGGCTTATGTTTAGACTAAGGTATATAAAAAAATTAAGGTTACTATAGTCTAAGTAGGATAAGCAAGAGATACTATAACAGAAAAAATAATTATAAAAAGGATTTAGAAAGAATAATACTAGATTTATAGAAACTATATATATCTTAGATAAGAATACAAAATTCCGTATTAGTAAGTTAAGAATTATCTGGTAAAATAATCTAATAATATAATTACTATAATATAAGAAGTAGCAGCTTAATAACATAATACAAGAACCAAGAAGAAAATAAAAAGGTTTTATGAGATTATAGAATAAGAAGGTGGACTATTCTATAAGAAAGATCAGAAATTCAGGCAAAGAAAGAATTAAGAGATAATAGAAGGTAAGAAGCTAATATCTATAATAATTATACAGCACATACGCTAAGGACACTGTTAAATATATAAATTAAAATACTATTAAGAAGAATACTATATTACTAAATACTAGGAAGTTACTTTAAGAGACGGAATATATAAATACTAATAAGTACTATAGTTAGTAGAAAACAAATAGCATAAAAGACTAAGCAGAGAAGGACTAGCTATATAGATAAACAAGATTCATAAACAAACGCCTATACTAGTTATAACTAATATATTATACTATTACCTTATTAGATACTATTAGAAGGAAGAAGAAAACCCTTTATTAATATTATAGGTACAGAATAATAACGCCGCAAACAGAATAATAAAAAAGAAATACTAGATATATATAGCTTCTAACTATATAAGAAAGAACTATAAATAGAATAAACACGCCATACATATTAAAGGACTAAAGATAAGAAAAGTATTATAATAACTAGTAAATAAAAAGGAACTCGACTTATAATAAGAACTAGTTTATATAAATTCAGAAGATGAATTATAGGACCTAAACTCAGATAAACATAAATAACTATTATAGGATAAATGCTAGATAGGATGCTAATAATACTAAGCTAAATACTACTAAAAAAAATAGTTAGCTACAGAATCACATAAAAAACTCACATATCAAGAATGTTTCTTGGGATGGAAATGTTAGGATTATAGAGAATAAACTAGAAATATATATAAAATACTTAATAAAGAAGCATGCTAACTCCAGAAATGTCTAATTCATAAACCTAATAAAAAAACACTAAAGAGATAACTACTACTTAGGAGTTAGCTATAAATAAAAAACTAGAAAACTAGTAGACTATAACTAAGCTACTAGAGAGCTAAGAACTAGAGATTAGAAATAATATATTAATTATATATATATAACTAAATTAAAGGAAATATGAAAATAAGCTATACGTAGATGCATGTATTAATAGTAATTAGATACTAATACTTATAAACAGTAAGACTAGCAAAACACTTATATTAAATAAGTAGATATAAAGATACTAGATACTAACTAGAGTTTTAAACAAACCTGTATAAGTAAGACGTATAGATAATAATCTAGCAGTATTTAGAAAAAGTCTAATTAATCTTAAAATATAGAATATAACTATTAAGGCAGCAGGTTACACGGATAACTGTCGTATTAAGATTATAAATCTAGGTAGTAAAGACTTTATCTTAGGATAAAACTAGCTAGCATAATAGAACCTAATAATTAATTAGAAAATAAAGTTTATAGGAATTAGGAGAGACTACTATAAATAAATAAAAGCTATAATATAGATAAAGAAAATAACATTTTATAATACCACGTTTATTATGCCGAACGAATACCAGAAGGAATTTAGAGAATAGTTCTTTAAGAAAGCTAAAGACTAGTTATCAGAATACTAAGACCAAGACCACAAAATCACGCTTAAAGAAGGAATGGATTTGAAACTAAGATCATTATATTAAGTACCCATACACCAACAAGAAGAATTATAAAGATTCTTATAAGAAAATTAATAAAAAGAATATATATAAACCAGCTAAAGCAAAATGGCCTCACTAATACTCTTTATACTAAAGAAGAATAAGAAACTAAGGTTATATATTAATTACAAACACCTTAATAAAGCCACTGTAAAAAATCGTTACCCTATACTATTAATATTAGAACTTATAGACAAGCTAAGGGGAGCTAAATGGTTTAGCCTTTTTAATATTAAGAATAAATATTATTAGATATAAATAGCTAAAGAACACGAATAGATAACAGTATTTAAAATAAGATATAAACTGTTTAAATACCTAGTTATGCTAATAGGACTCACAAACGCACTAGTAATATTTCAGATAATTATTAACTATATGCTAAGGGGATACCTAAACGTATTTATAATAGTATATCTAGATAACGTACTTGTATACATGAATAGAATACTAGAAGAATATATTAAGTATACTAAGAAGATACTAAGAAAGCTTAAAGAACACAAGTTATATATTTAAATAAAGAAATATATATTCTATAAGACTAAAGTCAAGTTCTTAGAATACTTAGTATCCTAAAACGGAATAGTAGTTGACTTAGATAAAGCTAAAGATATTCTATCTTAGCCTACACTAATGAATACAAAAAAAGTTTATTCTTTCCTTAGATTTACGGGTTTCTGTAGATAATTTATTAAGAACTACTTAAAAATAACATCACCCTTAACAGAATTGCTTAAAAAAGATTAGTAATTTAAGTGGGAATAATGAGAAAAAAATGCCTTCACAATGCTAAAAGAAATATTCTAATAACCACTAATATTAAAAATATTTAATTCATGACTTTAAATAGAAATATATATGGATATATTAGACAGAGCTATAGAAGCTATTTTACTATAAGTATAGAATAATAAATACTAATATCTAGTTAACTTCTTATCTCATAAACTTATAGCTACTAAGTTAAACTACGATATTCATAATAAGAAACTATTAGCAATAGTTTAAGTATTTAAGAAATAAAGACATTACTTGGAAGGAACTAAGTATTAAATTATTGTATATTCAGATCACAAAAATCTAACGGCATTCACAATAACTAAGAAGTTAAATTAATAATAAATCTAATAGTAGGAACTAGTTTCTATATTTAACTTTTAAATACTTTATAAGTTAGGAAAAGAAAATACAGCGGCTAACACACTTAGTTAATAAGTAGACTATATAAGAAATATATTAGAGATTTATAATATAATACTCAGACAAAGACTAGATAGATCCCTAGAAAGCTTATAAATAGATATTAAGACAGTAGTCATTATCGAAAACACCTGGAAAAAATAAATAAGAGAGTTTAATAATAGATAACTATATTAGAATCTGGACTAAGGAATAATCTATGTACTAAACGTATTATAAACTAAGCTCATTAAGAACTAGCATTCAGCTAAAATGCACGGATATTAGGGAATTAAAAAAACTATAGAACAAATCAACAGGTATTTTTAGATCCCAGGAATATAGAAAAAGGTTAGAAATATTCTTTTAGAATGCATTAAGTGCGGAAAGAATAAAGCATCTAGACATAAGAAATATAAACTTATATAACTAATTCCTTTACCAGATCTATTATAGGAATTAGTTATAATAGATTTTATTACTAGAATACTAACAATAACCACCTTTCAAGGCCAGAGGTATGACATGATATTAGTTATAGTAAACTAACTTATAAAGTACGCATACTTTAAGCTAATATATATAGAGATTAAAGTAAACGAATTAGCAACCATACTTATTAGATTACTAATAGCATGATATGGATTACTATGAGAATTTATTACAGACAGAGATAAATTATTCACATTAATATTCTAAAAGACGTTTATAAGAAAGCTAGGGGCTAAATATTGCCTCTTAATAGCATTTTACCTATAAACAGATAGATAAACAGAATGGATAAATCAAACACTAGAATAATATCTATAAATGTACGTTAATGAGTAATAAGATAATTGGATTAACTTACTACTAATAGCTAAGTTTACATATAACTCTGTAAAGTTATTAATAATAGGAAAATTACTATTTCTTGCGAATTACAGTTATAAGCCTACGGCTTATTGAGAACCATAGATTCTAAACAAGATATCAGAATTAGTAAGAATAAAAGTTAAGAAGTTATAGTAACTTTACTAGGAAATAGCAGAAAAAATCACTTAAAAAGGCATTCTCAGCAAACGGCAGAAAGATAAATCTAGAGTTAAGAGACTAATCTTTAAGGAGGGGGATAAAGTTTTCCTACTATAAAAAAATTTAGAAATAAAACAACCATCAAGGAAACTAGATCACGTTAAGTTGGGACTATTTAAAGTTAAAAAATAAGTAGGATCTATGAATTACGAACTATAACTACCCAAAGACACGAGAATTTACCTAGTTTTTTATATTTTAAAATTAGAACCAGCACCACCGAATGCTAAACTACAGATAAGACTTAAACTTAAAGAAAATACTACTGAGTATAAAGTCTAATAAATTTTGGACTACCAGTAGTTTAGGTATTAGTGGAAGTATCTAGTTAGATAGAAGAATTACGAACCTAAAGATAATACATAAGAACTAATTAGAAACCTGAGGAACAGTTTAGAGCTAATTAACTAGTACTATTAGATAAACTAATAAAGGCTGTATCCTACAGAAAGGACGACTACAGCGCGTTCTAATCTAAACTAAGAGAAAGAGAAAACAAAACAGGTTAGAAAGAAGCCGGCACTGTAGGTTACAGTGTATAAGGTTCTTGATCCTGAGAACAAGCTTTAGCCTCTTTAAGAGCCTGGACTTCGCGAATAGAGGCCATCTCTCAATCAAACATCTCCTTTTCCTTAGAATCAACTTTTGTAAGCTTATGATGAAGTCGTAATTCTTAAGCACAGAGCTCAGAGCGTTGATTCTTAAGAGCATTAAGTTAATAATAGAGTTTCTTTTTATCACGATCAAGACAATCTCATTCCGGCTGAGAGATAACTAAGTCGCATTTTACACTGTAATTAGCATAGGCTAAGTAATAACTAGAGCTTAAGTTCATGAGGTAGTTGTCACCCCAGTGGGAACAATTCGAGTAGGGTGTCAGCATGTGACGGGGTTTGTTACGGATCCAAGAAGCTAAACAGCGAGCACATATTAGAGACGACTCGGGACGTGTCATTGTGGGAAGACTAGGCAGGAAGAAAAGAAAGTTAAGAGTCTTATAGTCTAGAACACAGAGCAAAGGACCTGCTGCCTTTATACTGCTTATAGAAGGGAGAAACTATCTTCCGGGACAAAGACTTGGAAGAGGGGGATAATGTTATGGACGGTAATAGTAATGCAACTACACTTAAGGAGCTAAAGGAACTGGTAATAATAGCCAATAAAGCTCTAAAATAGAAACGTATGTTCGAATTGGAAAGGAAGAACTGTAAGCGGGCACGGGACATGTTAGCACAGGCCAAGGCACAGGCCAAGAAGTAAGAACAGAAATATAAAACCATGCCAACAGATTGGGAGCAGTGACTTATGTGACCAAGGCAAGGCTTAGCAGATAGAAGTAGATAGAGGTGGAGTAAGGTAGCCGAATCTCTAGTAGCTCTATTAACCTCTAGCAGTATCTAATATACTGCCAATAGATATATAATGTACGTATGAAGGATCTTCTATAAGTATGGGGCATTAGACGGTTCACGATTACTTTTAATTCTTTATAGTTACTCTAAAATTAAGATTCACATCTCAAGTGACATAGTTTAATACTATTCTATTAAATCTTAACTTACCATATTATTTTCTTCTTACCCTCTACTGAGTTAACTAACTTCTACTAAGTCTAATAAGCTATCTGATCTGGAAGTGAGGGAACTACTAAGTATTACATAAGCAATTAAACAGCTTATTACTAGTATAATTTACGTTAGTAAGTTAGTAACTTATAATACTACTATAAGTATAAGGTATTAGACAGTTTATAATTACTTTTAATTTCTTTATAGTTACTCTAAAATTAAGATTTACACTTTAAGTGAAATAGTTTAATACTATTCTATTAAACTTTAATTTATTATATTACTTTTTTTTATCTCTATTGAGTTAATTAACCTCTACTAAGTTTAATAAGCTATCTAATCCGGAAGTTAGAGAACTAATTAATTATTATAGTAATTAATTAAATAGCTTATTACTAGTATAATTTACGTAAGTAAGTTAATAACTTATAATATTATAATTACCATCTCAAGAAAATAGGAGAAGCTATTAGATAGATTCTAATAACTAATTATTAAACGTTTATAATAACTTATTATAAAAATAAATAAGAACTTTACTTATCAGAAGAAAGCAGTAGTGAAGAAGAAATTATAATAAGATTTTTATTTACAACTAGAAGTATATCTAGAGGACAGAAGAGTATATAATAAGTTATCTAAAAATAAAGAGTAGCTATTATAAAGCTATATAATACTTTAATAAACTTATAATAATAAGTTAGAATAAATTAAGAAGGGGGAACGGTAAAGATATAGCCTCTTAAAAAATTTAATAGTAATAAAGATAAGCTTAAGATCTTTATAGCAGCTATAAATCTCTACTATTATTTTAATTAGAAGTTATTTTTAACTAACTAGAATTGGATTCTAGTAGTTAGTATGAATATAATAGATAGAGCTATATAATAGTTTAAACTACTAGTAAGAAATTATCTAGCTAATAAAGACTTTAATCTAGGAGTAGCAGGATTAACTAACTATAATAATAATATATAACAAGCTTTTAGAAATTACGAATGCTTTAAACAGGAAATAACTATTATCTTTAAAGAAATTAATAAGAAAATAGAAGTAATTTAAAAGCTTTAATAACTTAAGTAATAAACATCAGCAGCTAATTACATAGTAGAGTTTAAATAAATCTAATTATAACTTAATTAGGTAAACTAGCTACTAGTTATAATATACTATAAAAAACTAAAAGACAGAATTAAGAATAAAATCTCTAAAGGAAAATAGCTAAGTACCTTACTAGAAATTATTAAATAAGTAGTAACTATTAATAAATACTAGTACTAATAAGAGTAAGAGAAAAAAGTATATAAAAAATCAGTAATCTACATACCTAAAAGAAATAAAAAAGATAACTAAATCTATAACGAAATAAATATTAACGTTAAACAGATATTTATTAGGAAGAGATAGAGAAAGTAAGTTAAAAAATAAATAAAGTACTATATATATAAAGCCTATTTAGAATATAAAAAACAGAGACACTTTATTAAAGATTATAAATAATAATAATTAGATATTAAGAAAGCTTATATTCAGACTAAGGCGGCTAAAGAAGTTAAAATTACTATAATCCAAATAGAACAAGCAAAGAACACCGTAATAAAAGAAATAATTATAAAAAGAACTTAGAAAGAATAATACTAGATATATAAAAGCCACACATATCTCAGATAAGAATACGAAATTCTGTATTAATAAGTTAAGAATTATCTAGTAGGATGACTTAGTAATATAATTACCATAATATAAAAAACAGCAGTTCAATAATACAACACAGAAACTAAGAAAGAAATGTAAAGATTCTATAAGATTATAGAGTAAAAAGGCGGACTATTCTACAAAAAAAAACCAGAAATTCCGACAAAGAAAGAATTAAGAAATAATAGAGGGTAAGAAATTAATATTTATAATAATCATACAGCACATACACTAAGAATACTATTAAATATATAAATTAGAGTATTATATAAGAGAATACTATATTACCAAATACTAGGAAGTTATTTTAAGAGATAGAATATATAAATACTAATAAGCGCTATAGTTAGTAGGAAATAAATAATATAAAAAACTAAACAGACAAAAATTAACCATATGAATAAATAAGATTTATTAATAAATATCTATATTAGTTATAAGTAATATAACATACTATCACCCCGTTAGACACTTAAAATTAGAATGGGATTAAAGTAAAAAGAATAAAGAAACCCCTTTACTAATATTATAAATACAGAATAATAACGCCGTAAATAGAATAATAAAAAAAGAATACTAAATATATACAGCTTCTAACTATATAGGAAAGGACTATAGATAGAATAAACATGCCATACATGTTAAGAAACTAAAGACAAGAAAAGTATTATAATAGCTAGTAAATAAAAAAGAACTTAACTTATAGTAAGAATTAGTTTATATAGATTTAGAAAATAAACTACAGGACCTAAATTCAGATAAATATAAATAACTATTATAAGATAAATACTAGATAGGATGCTAATAACACTAGGCTAAATATTATTAAAAAAATAGTTAGCTACGGACTCACATAAAAAACTCACATATCAAGAATATTTCTTAGGATAGAAATATTAGGATTATAGAGAATAGGCTAAAAACATATATGAGATACTTAACAGAGAAGTATGCTAACTCTAGAAATATCTAATTTATAGACCTAAAAAGAAAACACTAAAAAAGCGACTACCACTTAAGAGTTAGCTATAAACAAAAAACTAGAAAACTAGTAAACTATAACTAAGCTACTAGAAAACTAAGAACTAAAAATTAGAAATAATATATTAATTATATACATATAACTAAACTAAAGGAAACACGAAAATAAGCTATATATAAATATATATATTAACAGTAACTAGACACTAGCACTTATAAATAATAGAACTAGTAAAATACTTATATTAAATAAGTAAGTATAAAGATACTAGATACTAACTAAAGTTTTAGATAAACCTATATAAGTAAGACGCATAGATAATAGTTTAATAATATTTAAAAAAAATCTAATTAATCTTAAAACAAGAAATATAACTATTAAGGCAGTAGGTTATATAGATAACTGCTGTATTAAGATTATAAATCTAAATAAGAAAAATTTTATCTTAGGATAGGATTAGCTAGTATAATAGAATCTAATAATTAATTAGAAAATAAAGTCTATAGGAACTAGAGGGAACTACTATAGATAAATAAAAGTTATAATATAGATAAAGAAAACAACACTTTACAATACCACGTTTATTATGCTAAATGAATATTAAGAGAAATTTAGAGAATAGTTCTTTAAGAAAGCTAAAGACTAGTTACTAGAATACTAAAACTAGGACTATAAGATCACGCTTAAAAAAGAAATAGATTTAAAACTAGAATTATTATATCAAGTACCCATACACCAGTAAGAAGAATTACGAAAATTCTTATAAAAAAATTAATAAAAAGGATATATATAAACCAGCTAAAGTAAAATAGCTTTACTAATACTTTTTATACTAAAAAAAAATTAAAAATTAAGACTATATATTAATTACAGACACCTTAATAAAGTAATAGTTAAGAATTATTATTCTATACTATTAATTTTAGAACTTATAGACAAACTCAGAGGAGCTAAGTGGTTTAGTCTTTTTAATATTAAAAATAAATATTACTAAATATAAATAGCTAAAGAACACGAATAGATAACAGTATTTAAAATAAGATATAAATTATTTAAATATCTAGTCATGCTAATAGGACTTACTAACGCACTAGTAATATTCTAAATAATTATTAACTATATACTAAAAGAATACCTAGACGTATTTATAATAATATATTTTAATAACATGCTCGTGTACATGAATGGAATACTAAAAAAATATATTAAGTATACTAAGAGAGTATTAAAAAAGCTTAAGAAACACAGGCTATATATTTAAATAAAGAAATATATATTCTATAGGACTAAAGTTAAGTTTTTAGAATACCTAGTATCTTAAGATAGAATAGCAGTTAACTTAGATAAAGCTAAAGATATTCTATTTTAGCTAATACTAATAAATATAAAAGAAGTTTATTCTTTTCTTAGATTCACAAGTTTCTACAGGCAATTTATTAGGGATTACTTAAAAATTATATTACTATTAATAGAATTACTTAAAAAAGATCAATAGTTTAAGTAAAAGCAACGTAAGGAGGATGCTTTTAAGATATTAAAAGAAATATTCCAATAACTACTAATATTAAAAATGTTTAATTTATAACTTTAAATAGAAATATATATAAATATATTAGACAGAGCTACAGGAGCTATCCTATTATAAATATAAAATAATAAATATAAATACCTAGTAGATTTCCTATCTTATAAACTTATAACTACTAAATTAAATTATAATATTTATGATAAGGAGCTATTAGTAATAGTTTAAGCATTTAAAAAAAAAAGACATTACTTAGAAGGAACTAAGTATTAAATTATTATATATTTAGATTATAAGAATCTGACAGCATTTATAATAATAAAGAAATTAAATTAATAATAAATTAGATAGTAGGAATTAGTTTCTACTTTCAATTTTTAAATACTTTATAAATTAGGAAAAGAAAATACGGCGGCTAATATACTTAGTTAGAGAATAGACTATATAAAGAATATACTAGAAATTTATAATATAATACTTAGATAAAGACCAGATGGATCTCTAGAAAGCTTATAAATAAATATTAAGACAGTAGTTATTATCAAAAGCACCTAGAAGAAACGAATAAGAAATTTCAACTATAGATAACTATAATAAAACCTAGACTAAAGAACGATCTATGTACTAGAAGTATTATAGACTAAACTTATTAAGAACTAACACTCAGCTAAAATACATAAACATTAAGGAATTAAAAAAACTATGGAACGGATTAACAGACATTTTTAAATTCCTAGAATATAGAAAAAGGTCAGAGTTATTCTTTCAGAATGTATTAAGTACAAAAAGAATAAAGCATTAAGATATAAGGAATATAGACTTATGCAACCAATTCCTTTACTAGACTAACCATAGAAATCAGTTATAATAGACTTTATCATAAGAATACCGACAACAACTATCTTTCAAGGCTAATAGTATAACATGATACTAGTTATAGTAAACTGACTTATGAAATATACATACTTTAAACCAACACACACGGAGATTAAAGCAGATGAATTGGTAATAGTATTAATTAAACTCTTAATTACACAACATAAATTGCCACGAGAATTCATAACAGATAGAGACAAATTATTCACATCAATATTCTAGAAAACGTTTATAAAGAAGCTAGGAGCTAAGTATTGACTCTTAACAGCATTTCATCCGCAAACAGATAAGTAAACAGAATAGATAAATCAGACATTAGAACAATACCTACAAATGTATGTTAACAAATAATAAGATAATTAGATTAACTTACTACTAATAGCTAAGTTTATATATAACTCTGCAAAGTCATTAACTATAAAAAGATTACTATTCTTTATAAATTACGGTTATAAGCCTACGGCTTATCGAGAACCATGAAAATTAGACAAGATATCAGAATCAGTAAGGATAAAGATCAGGAAGTTATAATAACTTCACTAAGAGATAGCAGGAAAGATCACCCGGAAAGAAGACCTCAGTAAGTAATAAAAGGACAAATCTAAGATTAAGGGACTAATCTTTAAGAAGGGGGATAAGGTTTTTCTATTATAAAAAAATTTAGAAATAAAACGACCATCAAAAAAACTGGATCACATTAGATTAGGACTATTTAAGGTTAAATAATAAATAGGACCTGTAAATTATGAACTATAACTATCTAAGGACACGTAGATTTACTTAGTTTTTCATGTCTCATTACTAGAACCAGCACCATAAAATGCTAAACTATAGATAAGACTCAAACTCAAAGAAGACACTACTAAGTATAAAGTCTAATGAATTTTGGACTACCAGCAGTTTAGGCGTTAGTGGAAGTACTTGGTTAGATGGAAAGGTTATAAACCTGAGGATAATACGTGGGAGCTAATTAGGAACCTGAAGAACGGTTCAGAGCTAATTAACTAGTACTATTAGATGAACTAATAAGGGCTATATCCCACAGAAAGGACGACTGCAGCGCATTCCAATCTAAGCTAAAGGAAAGAAAAGGCGAAGCGGGTTAGGAAGAAGCCGGCACTACGGATTGCAGTGTGTGAGTTTCTTGACCCCGAGAACGCGCTTCCACCTCTTTAAAAGCTTGAACCTCACAAATTAAGGCCATCTCTTAATTAAACATCTCTTTTTCTTTGGAATCTACCTTTGCAAGCTTACGACAAAGCCGTAACTCTCGAGCGCGGAGCTTAGAGTGCTAATCTTTAAGAGAATTAAGCTAGCAGCAGAGTTTTTCCTTATCGCGATCAAGACGTTCCCATTCCGGCTGCAAGATAATTAAATCGTATTTTATATTACGATCAGCACAGGCTGAACAGCGGCTAGAATTTAGGTTCATAAGGTAGTCATCGCCTTAGCGGGAACAGTTCGAGTAAGGCGTCGGCATGTGACGGGGTTCGCTACGGATCCGAGAAGCTAGGCGGCAAGCACGTATTAGAGACGACTCAAGACGTGTCATTATAGGGAGGCTGGGTAGGAAGGAAAGGAAGTTGAGGGTCTTACAGTCTAGAACACAGAGCGGAAGACCTGCTGCCTTTATACTGCTTATGAAAGGGAGAAACTATCTTCCGAGACGAAGACTTGGAAGAGGGGGATAGTGTTACAGACGGTAATAAGAAAGTAACTATACCTAAGGAGCTGAAGGAACTGGCAACGACGGCCAATAAAGCTCTAGAATGGAAACGTATGTTCGAGCTGGAAAGAAAGAACTGTAAACAGGTACGGGACGTATTGGCGCAGGCCAAGGCGCGGGCTAAGAAGCGAGGATAGAGATACAGAACTATGCCAACAGATTGGGAGCAGTGACTCATGTGACTAAGGCAGGGCTTAGCAGGCAGAGGCAGAGCGAGGTAACAGAACCTCTGGTAGCTCTAGCAGCCTCTGGCAGTATCTAACATACTGCCGAACAGTATACAATGTACGCACGGAGGATCTACTATAAGTATGAGGCATTAGACGGTTCACGATTACTTTTGATTCCTTCGTAGTTACTCTAAAATTGAGATTCACACCTTAAGTGAAATAGTTCAATACTATCCTGTTGAACCTCAACTTACCGTATCGCTTCTTTCTACCTCTACTGAGTTAACTAATCTCTACTAAGTCTAACGAGCTATCTGATCCGGAAGCGAGGGAACTGATTAACTGTTACAGTAATCAGTTGGACAGCTTGTTACCAGTATAATTTACGTAAGTAAGTTAGTAACTTGTAACAAAATAGTAAGCTCTGTCTTACCTATAAGGATAGTATTAGCCTAAGACTTCTTATCTACTATAGAGACCTTATAGTGCTTAAAGTTAGTTATAATTTAATACCACTACTTAAAGTTTAAGCACTCGTTGTTACTATAGTGCTAATAGTGAGAGAGCTGCTTTTCCTAGTCTTTTTATATTACTATACTCTCTACTCTTAAGGCCACCTTTGTCTTATTAAGTAGCTACTGAGTATGCCTTAGATTCCTCTCTAGTAGTAGCGTTAACGCCTTAGATAGCTCTAATAATAGCTTATTAGTATATTAATTACGCTTAAAGGCCTTTACTATAGCCTATAACTTAATGGTAACCTCTATGTCTACTTCTACTACTCTAGGTAGTAGTCCTTTACTAATTTAATAGTTAACAGTCTTAAAGAACTTCTCCTCCTCCATAGTACTAAAATCCGCTAGTGAGAGTGTAATCTTACGCTCTTATAGGCCTACTCAAAAGTTAATTATACGCTGAATAATCTCAAACTTGCGGCCTTTAAGTTACGCTTCCGGCAGGGCTAGCATCTCATTTACAGTCTTTTCTATATTTTTTAGCTACTATATAAAGCGATTATATCGCTCTAGAGCGCGCCAGGCAGCGCTCTTACCGTTAATAATTAGCTTATATTTCACCTCTAGATTGTACTCTAGCGCGTTTGACGGTGATGATAGGTTCTTTAAGTGTAGCAGGCTAGTAGATATGGGCGTAACAGGGCGTGCCGTTAGCGCAGGTCCTAGATTAGTTATATTAATAAATTCAACGTCATCCGGCATTAGCACCGGTGCCGGTAGTGGAGGTGATGATTAGGGCTCGTTACACTCAGTTAGCGCAGTCTCTAGTATAGTAACTCTAGCAGGACTTGCCTGAGCAGCTGCTGAGCTATTATTAGTTGCTAATAGCTCTGTAAAGCGTACTTGATTGCGCTGTAAGCGCGTCGTCAGCCCTTTCTTACGCGCCGGCAGCTGCCTCCCCGTACGCTTTATAGCCCCTGATTACGCTTTTATAGCCTTTAGCTGCACCTTTCCTGCTTTTGAACGCGTTGTGGTAGCTCTAGTAGTTGCCTCTGCCTCTGCAGCAGTCGCGGTGGGCCTACGCGCTCTTTTAGGCCTCTCTATAGGCATATCAACGGACTAGAACACCAAAAAAAGAGTCAGTATAGCCCTATACACGTATTTTTACAGCCTCAAGTCTTACTAACGTTTACTAGATGGTTGTGGGCCAATTATCACGTAAAACGAGCAAATTCACGTTTTATATGGAGATTTCTATGTGCGCGGGGAAATCGTTTGTTGCCAAGAAATTCCACCAATTTTTGCACCCGATAGATGCTTACGATTGATATCTGACGGTAATAAAAGTGATTTGGCAGTGGATGTCGCCACCACCACCAGGGAGGATGGCCGAACCGCACCGACCACACCCTTGTAAAGGTCTACTATTTGAGGTTGAGGAATAGAGAAAGTAGAGGCATGTTGTGGTTGGGGCGTTCATGATAACGGCCAAGAAGAAGTACGCCGCGGTGAAGTGGAACGGGGAGATGGAGACCAAGGGGATGGCCCCCGTGAAGAAGGACGTAGAAAATTTCAGAGGAGAGGGTTTCAAAGCGGAGGATTTCAAAGCGGAGGATTTAAAAGTAGATGATTCCAAAGCAGATGAACTCAGAGTTGAGAGATTCATAAAAATATAAAAAAACCCAGCTGGAATGGAGGTGGGCGGGGAGGTGGCTGAACGGGTTTGAAGGTAAGTAAAGAACCCTTAATATACCGCTCCAGCACGTTTTAGCTTGTCCACTACCTTGACGTGGCCACCGCCCTCTGCCGCCTGAAGGGCCGTCCGACTACCGCTCCTCACCGCCGCCGCGTTGACGTCCGCGTTCGCTGCGAGCAGCTTGTCCACTACCTCGACGTGGCCACCGCCCGCTGCCGCCTGAGGGGCCGTCCGACCACCGTCCCACCCCGGCCGCCCGTTGACGTCCGCGTTGACGTCCGCGTTCGCTGCGAGCATCTTGTCCACTACCTCGACGTGGCCACCGCCCGCTGCCGCCTGAAGGGCCGTCCGACCACGGTCCTCCGCCGCCGCGTTGACGTCCGCGTTCGCTGCGAGCAGCTTGTCCACTACCTCGATGTGGCCACCACCCGCTGCCGCCTGAAGGGCCGTCCGACCATCGTACGGCGCCGCCACCGAGTTGACGTTCGCGTTCGCTGCGAGCAGCTTGTCCACTACCTCGACGTGGCCACCACCCGCTGCCGCCTGAAGGGCCGTCCATCCATCGTTACCCCTCGCGTTGACGTTGGTCCCAACTGTCAACAGCGTCTCAGCTGCTGTAGAAAACCCGTTCCGAACTGCAGTATGCAAGACTCTGTTTCTGAACTTCCTTGCGGCAAGACCCTGTTCTCTACCTTGGATGAGTTCTCTACCTTGGATAACTTTGTCCGGGCATGAACTAACCCAGTTCTCCAGCAAGTAAACGGCCGGATTGTGGGCCAATTGGTCAATGAACTGGTAAGTGATATCCAGGACGTTCGCATCTCGATGGCAGCCATCTATGTGATGCGTAAGATAGCGCAGAGCATAGTTTGCTAGTGGCCTTTTGTCCAGGTATTGGGCATAGCGTTCGAAGTGCTCCGAAGTCCAAAATTCGACATCCGGCAGTGTCTCCGCTAGAGTGCTGTTTTTGGCACAAAGCATGAGATACCGGATACAAGTTATAGATATGCAAATGTGGGCATCTTTCTCGCATATCCGGAACCCAGAGATCGCCACGCCTCTTTTGGGATCGAGGAAAAACTCGCGAACAGATTGATGTATAACTTGAACTGTCCCTTTTCCTGCGGCTTTGTTGGCCTGAGGGTTTCTAGAGTCGGGGCAGGTTTTGCCCGTACTGTAATGTGGCTTGATTTCTAAGAAGTTGCCTCCACATGAAATGATACGTCGCTGGGATGGAATACGTTTCCGAAAAGAATCATCCGAAGAAGTGAACTCTGTGTCGGGGTAATCCGGAATACCAAGTGCATGGAGTAGTTCATCCACCGTAAAAGGACGTCTTCCAAAGAGGACGAATAGGAAAATCTTTACCGCATCCGTAGGATATCGCTTGTCCCAGTTCATTTTCTTGAACATAAGCGTGTAGAAGTCTTTCAACTCCATTGGAAGCCGTTGGAGGAATTCGAAGATCTGTTCCTCAGCATAGCCTTCCGCTGCATAGGTCTCAAGTTCCTCTCCAACTAGTTTTACCCACAGGAATACCCCTTGAGCATTTTCAACGATGTATTCCGTTGCTTGAGCAAGGACATGGGTAAGATTGAGACCATCCAAGAAGGAACGAGCGAAAGTAGAAATATCTCGCTTTGTCTCGTCTTGCAACCTTATGAAATTATGATGAGACTGGCTTATGCAGAGATCCAGCTCTCCCACCGGCCAACTTGCAACGAATACTTTCGCGATGCAGTATTTTATCTTGGAACAGAGTTCAAACAATAGTTTGAGAACATCGCGCCTGTCGTTTTCCTCAAACTCATCAACCGCGTCAATGACGAGATAGAGTCGTCTGGCTAACGGGTAATCCTGCAAGGATTTGAGGACCGTCTTTAGTGATTTGTAATGCCAAGCAACGCGAGGCTCACGGCGACGCTGATTCCGATACTCAGTTTGAAAGCGATGGTAAAAGAAGGCCTCATCTTGGTCTAGAATATCGTAAAGAATCGACCGAAGCATGTTGCAGTGACTTCTTTGGAGCTCACCCTCTCTGAAACTGTAAAAGAACTTGGCCACAATAGATGACTTCGCAGCCGGTTCCCGTTTCAGGAGATGGTCACCGAAATACTTTGTAAGAGTGCTTTTCCCGCTACCAGGTTTCCCTTAGATATACAGAAGTCGAGAGGCGTCTGACGTGGACCAATCTCTGTACTGATTATAATCCCAGATCCACTCGAAGGAGCCCCGATGCCCTTGCGAAATCTTGTCGTACCGCGTGTTATCAAGGCGAAGGCTAGCTAAGCACTCTTTATTCATCAAGGTTAGTCCACTTTAGAGTCAAGATATGGTGTACAGACAGACCCTTTCTTTCCCTGTCATGTTCAATACACAGTAACCCATCAAATGGATCTTTTATCTCAGCTGATGGTCGGCTTGTAAGCAATATCTTAACCTTCGAAGTTCGTTGCTGTAGATGTTCGACGAATGCATGAACTCCCTTGATGGATTCGCCTCTCTGATGCACAACTTTGTCTAATCTATTGATTACAACTGACAAGCCTCGTTGCTCTTCATTTAGAACGGCCCCTAAGGCAGCCAAATGTTCGTTTGCTGGGGCTTTAAGGAGTTTCTGTAGGTTCTTATCTGGAGAGTCTCCTTCGTTAAATCCCAGCTTTTCCCAATTAGGAGCAGCTTCCTTTTCGAAAGCCTCGTCAAGAAGGCTATGGAGGAAACTCTGGATGATTAATAGTCTCCTGTCTGTCGGTGAGCAACAGACTATCTGGCTAAGGAGAGTATGGACGAAAGCAGCGACAATCTGTTTCGCACTAGTTGCAGATGAAGAGAAAAAGTACAGAACGAGATGGTCCGTCTTCAGAGCTGTGTTCTTCTCCGGGCCCACGATGTATGATGAGACTTGATGGATCTTGCATTCGGGTGGCCCAGACAGCCAAAGCACCTGGAAAGACTCAGCAGAGTTCCATTGCGAAAAGTCCTTGTTCCTAAAGACCCAGTAAAACGTCGGATCGTCACGATCCAGGTGAGGTATCGTGGATATATGCTTCTCTTGGTCTAGTACTGGTAGCATTGGAAGGAACTGATCCAAATTTAAACCGTTAATAGCGGACCGAAGCATTTGAATAGCAGTGTTTGGGGAAATACACCCACTTTGGGTCTGCATGCTTTCAGGTGTAACTAAAAGTTCTTGTTAGATTCCTCCATTCATACGTTTGAGATGTTAACTCCAATATAAGGGAATAGAGAAGGGTTAGATAAACAAGTCTACTAAAGTGTTTAGAAGGACTCATAGCATAGAGCAGATTCTCTTTGATAACGGATAGTTCATCTCGACTAATTTGTTCACCAAATTTTTCTAAAAATTTGAAGGACATGAAATATAGTAAAAAGAAGTCTTAGCTAACCCTCGTCTTAAAGTATCTTCTGTGCATCTTTCATAAACTTACAGAGGTGGAAGGATACTCTTTTAAAGGCATTATCCTTAGGTCCCATATATTTATTTAACATTACATGTCTAACCTCTAACCTAACTTGGTGTGGACCTTAAAGGCAAGCCGAACGTTCGCTGATAAGCTACTAAGGTTAGTAACAGTACAGAGTTACGAAGAAAATACCGGCTTATAATTCCAGTGTTATCACTATTTAGCCGTTCTACAATCCAGGAGGTAGATTCTTTATGACCTTAGTGAAGTCTGTCCGGTGAGTTTCGTAAAAGCAGACTATAGAAATTCTAAACTAATTATTATTAACTATTTTATAGAACTGCTGGATGAGCTTAAGTTCACTCATGTTACTCTTTAGATACTTAATTAACTTGTTAGATGTTTCACTCCCTATTAATAACGTAATAATAGTCTGCAGTTAAGCGGTAGAGAAGAAGCCCTTATGGCTTCCTTAGAATAGCGTTCCGAGAAATACAATACTAACGGTTAATTTAAGAATACTGTAATGCTTATTATTACTCTCTAATGCCCAGTAAAGCGCTTTCTAAACGTCAGTTCTCTTTTATATATTTAGTAAAGGCATATTAACCTTGACAAGTAACAGGCCGCGAAAGTAAGAGATAACAGAAATAATAGGCCAGGTTCTGCTATCCTATTTCTATATTAAGTTATATTATAGAGTACAAGAATTAAGAAATATTACTCTTAACCTTTTAATATGCAATCTCTCTAATAAGTTATTGGCATATCCTAGGAGTGTTTTAGTTGCTGCGTTTTAATTAAAGTTTGTGTTCCAGTCATATGTAAAGATCCGAGCGTTTAAGATAACAGAAGGCAACATATTATCGTTCTTTAGCTAGTAGACTTCTCTAGATTCTAAATTACCATCCTTCTTTCATGCTACCCACGTTTTTAGTAATTGAGTATTTAAGCTATAGATGGCAACAATACTACTGCCTGTTAGATCTCTTTAGTAAAGTTAGTTTTTAAATATGCTAACTCTATAACCGCTTTTTCTAATTTATTAGTTTAGTTTAGATAAGGGAATACTTAACATAATCTAAATTTTTAGTAAGCTATCTTTTAGTTAATTTAATAGGAAACATGAGCAGAAATTAGCCTAGTTTTAATATTAGAGAATACATTCTATATCTATAGTTAGATAATATGTTTTAGTTTTTATATACAGTTATCTTAAGCTGTGATCTCATATATGGAAAAAGTAGAATCTTAACTTTATTTCACGTTACTAAAGGTTAACCTAGGTAACTGGCTATGCCCACTCTTCTTTTATATTATAGACTAATAAGTCTTAGCTAATACCTTACTATAATTCAGCGTAGTAAGATATCTAATTAGAGAAATTTATATAGCTAAAATAGAGAGGTAGAGTAGTTACCCACATGCGCCTAGTAAGTAAACATGTATATATAATAGATATTAAAAAAAAAGTCTTATTTAGCCTATTACTATAGCAGAGCTGTAATAATAGCTAGTAGCTATAATAATATATATATAATAGTCACTAAGCATTATACAGCAATACTATTTAAGTCTAATTTCCTAGACTTACTATAGTACTCTTAATAACTAATATTACGAACTTCTACAGGAACGTTCTTAAAGCTACTTAGATTAGATCACGGAGTGAATTTATAGATAGAATAGTAAGAATATACTCTCTAGCCAGCCTCACGTCAGCCTATAAAGCCTAAATCTTTTGGCTTACCTTTAATGAACATATATTGCCTTTTATCTTAACAAATTATTATCTTACCTTTGGCTAGTTAGTTTAACGTTTGTCTGAAGAGAGAGCTAATTAACACATTTTCTAAGTGTCTAAGCTATATTATGCCTATATCTCTTCCCTTTATTACTTAGCTGCTCACGGGAGGACTGTGGTTGGAGCAGAAAATCCCTATCTGCACCTTATTTAGTACTATAATTACATATTTATTAAGCCTATACCACCTTATATGCTAACGCGCGTTTTCTGGGAATATGTTGAGATTATAAACAAGGAGTTATTCCGCGCTGCTGCTGGTCTCATGCGGACATACTTATTTCTTATTTAGTTTGAGATTGATTTTCGTAAAGCCACTAATCCTGAGCTAGGACTGATACCTGCTGGCGATTGCGATAAACCTATAATATTTAAAAGATTTATGACATTCATCACTCCTTTTGCAGATCTACTGGATGATTGCGTATCTCCCTGATATTAATATGGGGAGCTACGATTGACGCATCTTAATTGGCTAGTAAGAATCTTTCTCAGAAAACTGACGTTCCACCATATCCATGCGCAATGGGGTTCTTGCTTGAACTGGATTCTAACACCATTCATCACGGTATTTGTTATACTGTCCACTATATTAAATGCCATGCAGGTTGAGCTTGCGGTGTAGAATCTGCCACATGAGTCGAGCCGCTGGACTGCCTTTGCCGAGACTTCACGTTGGTTGTCGGTTGTTGTGCTTTTTCTGGTAGCATTAATCTTGCTTATCTTCACGGGACTCGTCCTCTTCATGTTTTCCCATGACCTGTGGTTTGCGAGAGCAATATTACGGAAAAAGAATAAATCACAGGTTCATGCGGCTTCAGAGATGAAGTCTGGAGTTATATGAGTTTCGGATTCAGCAATCAAAGCATTTCTCCCAATTTTTGCCTCAATGGACAGTAGTGCTATTATATAATCACGCTTCCTGCGGTTCTTACCCATACATATGCCTGTTCTGTGCTCTCTAATACTAACTGTGACTATTCTACGAGATCTCGTGGGTGATTAGGAGCAAGTAAGCCGTGCCCTAAATTTAGTCTAAGTACTGAAAATCTCTATTATTTTCGGTGATGTGAGGCCGAGGGACCATAATAGGCCCCAATAAGGCTAAAAATTCGTCTTGGCATGTAATTGGTAGCATCAGAACAGATCTAGAGGGGTAAATAAAATGATCCATCTATGCATCCACCCGGAGGCCGGCTATTGAGGATGGGAGTGGCCTCGAAAGGCGGTGATGAACCAGGGTCTAAGCACAGTGAAAAGGCTGCTAAAAACTACTGTCCAAAACCACTAAATTTAGCTGCACTCTCACCCGCAACAAGATTCTAGCAGTAATTTTTGTGATATGTAGCCATGCTAGTGCTATCTAAGCCTTATTAGAATTCTTTGTGGTCTTCTTCGCGGCCTTCTCCTTTGCGGTCTTCTTCTTCGCGGCCTTCTCCTTCGCGGTCTTCTTCTTCGCGGCCTTCTCCTTCGCGGCCTTCTCCTTCGCGGTCTTCTTCTTCGCGGCCTTCTCCTTCGCGGTCTTCTTCTTCGCGGTCTTCTTCTTCGCGGTCTTCTCCTTCGCGGTATCCTCCTCCACCACGGAGTGTGATCATATGCCCGGATCTTTGAATTCCTGGGAGCTGTGTAGGGAAGCGTTCCTCTAAGAAACGCTTTACCGAAGTCTCCAAGTAAGTGGCCGGCCCTTCCTCTATACCCATGTCCCAGTCATCCTCCGTGTACATATCCCACCGATTCTGTAGAATATCGTCATCGCTATCACTATCGTAACAGTCGTCCTGGGGTTCAGCAGCTCCGCTTATTGCTGTTACGCGGTGCAAAAACCATTGCATCTCCAACAGTCTGAAATCGGGTAGCGGCCGTAAGACTGGGTCTTCGGTTTTGAGAGAAATTTCATCTCCAGAACGAATTACATTTTGAGATTCGACATTGAGGAGCATCGTTGAGTATGGTCCTTGACTTGAGGCTCTTAACGAAGGAACTTGTAGGATATTGACTCCTGGAACGTGGGGGTTTAACGATAGCCAGAAAAACTGCACATCCAGACGTTTCTTGTCGTCTGAAATTCTGATCGGTTTGAGGGCGAAATATGCTTTTTCCCAATATGCATGCGCGTTCGGGGAAAGACATAGGAGGTTCTGACAGACCTCCGTACCACGAGGGAATATCACATTGTACCAGGCATCCACACGCTCTTTAGACCAAAACATCCGTAACGTATCCCAGAAGGAGAGCTCTTGCCGTGCAATAGTGTTATCTTCGTATCGTATAGAGAATGGGTAGATATGCGCAACTTCATTCGGCTTGCCAGACTTCGTAAGTATACATTTCCTTTGGTCCCTCTGATGGCACTAGATATTATTAGCAGTAACTTTAACTACGATAAGACTTGGAATAGAACCAACCAGTTCTCTCTGTGTTTTAGAGCGAGTAACCACACACTGTCCACTGCTATTTCGCTTTTGTCCACGACTACTCCGTGCTGGAAGTGGCTGGTGTGACGGAGGTGGCTGTAGTGGAGTGATAGGTCGCTGTGGAGTGGAAGGTTGGAGTGGAGTAGAAGGGTTCTGTAGAGTAGAAGGGTTCTGTAGAGTAGAAGGGTTCTGTAGAGTAGAAGGGTTCTGTAGAGTAGAAGGGTTCTGTAGAGTAGAAGGAGTAGAAGGGTTCTGTAGAGTAGAAGGGTTCTGTAGAGTAGAAGGGTTCTGTAGAGTAGAAGGGTTCTGTAGAGTAGAAGGATTCTGTGGAGTAGAAGGATTCTGTGGAGTACAAGGATCCTGTGGAGTAGAAGCGGCAGAGGCTAGTCGTTTTCGTTGAGTCCCTAAATAATATTAGCAATCTAACGCGGCAAGATGAGCTTTATTATCCTACACGTTGGAACTATTCTTGCAAGAAGTTCCGTGCCTTCAAAAAAGGCCACCGCCATAGTAGGCATCGTTTGAGCTTGGGCAAGAAGATCCACTAGCTTGTCAATATCGCAAAGCCAGAGGCACGCCCAGGCTGTTGGTCGTATAGTATCGGCAGGTAGAGCATCCTTCAAAGCTTGAAGTAATTCTCGGCGACGCGGAGCATGAAATTCCGCTTCAGCTCCACTTGTAGATGCCATGGTGGTAGTTTAGTTGTTTATTCCGATAGAGGAGGAGAGAGGATTGAAGGAGAAAGGGAGAAAGGGAGAAAGGGTTGAAGAAATGTTGGGAAGCGACGGAGTGACGTCAGCGATTTGTCCGTGCACTCGAAAAATTCATGGTCGAGAAGCCGGGGATTTGCCGAGGAGGACTTGATGTCTCTCTCGCAGGGGTCGATACAGTATGCATATATCCTAATCGATCCCGAATCAAACACTGCAGAAACTTGAGGTTGGGCCCTCTATTTTATGAGGTGTTTGATTCTGCGCATTTAGCGTGCCGAGTTCGGATAATTTACTCCCCGTGCCATTAAAATAGAAATATATTAATGCGTCGCTTCCTGCCTTTATCCTATTAATACAATGATTACTATAGTAACCTTGTAACATGTAGCTATGCTAGAGATATCTAAGCCTTATTAGAATTCTTTGTGGTCTTCTTCTTTGCGGTCTTCTTTACGGTCTTCTTTACGGTCTTCTTTACAGTCTTCTCTTTCGCCGTATCTGATGGAGGTCATATTTGGCAGTTGGAAGTACTCATAAAGATTGTCATGAAGATTGGATTGATTAATTGAAAACTAAGGATGACTATCCTACTTAAATAATGAGTGAGATGAGCTGGAATGAGGATTCCTAACCTTTTGATGTTGACAAGGGAGGATTTGCAATCTCCTGGTGGAATGAAAATAATAATGGAATGAAAACCAATTGTGGAATGAGAACCCTTGCTCGGTTACACATAATAATGCAAAGTAGCAAGGTTGCCAATCGCGGATTGCGCCAACACTCCCTCTCAAGCTTGCGTACGATGCTTTTGGGGAGCTTTAATCATGCCTCTTCTTTGCTTTGTCTGGGTCAAGCCGGCAATGATCAATGAATCGAAGATGCAGTTCTGGACTGATAGCTTTAGTCAGGCTGTCTGCAATTATTTGACTGGTTGGCAGGTAGGGCGTGGTGATTCGTCCACTCTGCACCTGCTCTCGTACGTAATGGTATTGAACGTCGATGTGCTTGCTGCGCTTATGGAATTCAGGGTTCTTACCCAGAGCTATAGCGCTTTTATTGTCTGCATGAATCTCGACAGATTCTTGATAGAGTCCCAATTCAGTAAGCAGTTGCCTGAGCCAGGTGGCTTCCTTGATGGCTTGACACATAGCCATGTATTCTGCTTCTGTGGTTGACAGTGCGACTACTAGCTGACGCTTTGAAGACCAGCTGATAGGTCCTCCATTCAGGGTGAAGATGTAGGCTCCTGTTGAGCGTCTGGTTGCAGAATCTTCAGCAAAACTGGCATCTGTATATCCGACAGGTTTACCGTTGCCTTCTCCACCAAATGTGATACAGTAATCGATTGTACTGCGCAGGTAGAGGAAGATCCTTTTGAGTACTTCCCAATACTCGGGTCCAGGGTTATTTATGTGCTGTGTAAGAGATGAGACTGCGAATGCTATGTCTGGCCGAGTAGTAATCATGGCATACATAATCAATCCTAGCTAGGCAGCAAATTCTTGTCTTGAAGCTTCAGTAGCGATACCGTCAAATGGTTCAAGGCGTTGACCTGTTACCATTGGCGTTTTTACCCTACACCCATGCTTGCTATACCCATATTTGTCGAGGATCTTTTTAATGTATGCTCGCTGGCAGAGCGTAATTGTCCTTATGCTGCGGTCGCGTTTGATTTCCATTCCAAGGTAGTGCCTAATGCCTCCTAGGTTAATCGTCTTGAATTCCTTGCTTAGCTGATTGATTATCTGCTTCATGGCTGGCTTATCGCTGCCAATAAGCTTGATATCGTCTACGTAGACTGTAATCGTGAGTCCCGTACGGATGGTGCCTTTAATAAAGACATTGTTGTCTACCGTAAGTGGCTTGAATCCGATTTTAATGAGAAAGCTTGTAAGCCGTTTCGCCCATTCGCGTGCTAATTGCTTCAGCCCGTACAGGCCTTTCTTGACTCTATAGACAAGATGTTCCTTGCTCTTTTGGACGTAACCAGGTGCTTGCTTGACGTAGATTTCCTCATTAAGGTTTGAATTAAGGTATACAGTTACGAAGTCGAGCTGTACGATACCGTGGTCAAACAGTGCTGTAAGTGCAAATATCGTTCGCACTGAAGATGCTCGTACAACTCCAGCATATGTCTGGTCATAGTCAATACCAAATTGCTACATAAATCCTTTTCCTATAAATCGAGCTTTGTACTTGGTAATTTGGTTATTAGCTCCTCTTTTGACTTTAAACACCTACTTTCCATCTAACGCTGTACGCCCTGTGGGTAATTTGATAAGTTTAAACGTCCTATTCTCTTAATACTGCTGCATCTCAATGTCTGTTGCTTCTTTCCATTTTATGCTGTCTAGCCGTTCTATTACTTCTGCGAATGATTTCGGCTCTGGGTCATTCAGACCTGGCTCCTTGTAGATGCCTGTGTTGGCTACGATCAAAGCGTGCTCTAGGGCGTCATTAAGGTATGAGTAGAAGCTTTAATAGGCGTCGTTAATTTCATCAAGTATTGCTGTGTACAGCGTGTAGAAATGCTTATTAGAGGCTCCAGTAAGTGCAATCGCCTTCCGTACGCTTACTGCGGCTTCTGCTGTCACTAGCTTTATTAAGATTACATATCTATACTTATCATGAAATTTGAGAGGTAGTTGCCCTCTATTGTTGCGTGTTAATTACTGTAGTAGTTCCGTTAAAGAGAGTAGCTCCTAGATTAGTAATTCTGTCTTAGGGCTTATTACAGCATCTTGTTATGCTTCTCTTTTAGCGTTTTTAATTATTTACGGCCTGACATGAATTACACTTTACATACGCTCTCTGCTATATTAAACGTCTTCCCTTTCTTCCTTTAATAGTGCAGGGCTTAGCTCATACGGCCTATCTAACTCCCTCTCATAAGATAGGCTCTGCTTAATGATTTTAACTATAAATTCATACACCCCTTATTAATTGACTATTTAACTATTAATTACTGGTTTAGGATGTAGGCTAGGTAGAGGATTTAATAATTAGCTATAAGTTCCTATTAAAGATTGCCATGTTTCTTTTCTAAAGTCAAGTTCTTCTTTATCTTCTGTAGATTAATGTCTATCGTACGGTTCACAGTCGTCGTTAGATTTGAAATTTCATTCCTCTATAATCTGCCGTGTCCCTTCTTTCCAGACTTTAATAATAAATCTATTTAATCCATCTGTAAATCCGATAAATCTCTCTCTAATTTTATGTGGTGTAATCTTTTTAGATTGAGCTCTTTAGCTATTCTAGTAGTACACAACAGTTCCGAATATTAGAATTTTGGAAAGATCTGGTTTGCATCCGTTGATGACTTCGTACAGCGTTTTGCTATTAAGTCTTTTTACTAGGCTTCTGTTTTTCAGCTCAGCAGCATATTTAATTACTAGTAGCTAGAGAAATCTTA
The DNA here is from genome assembly GCA_010093925.1 of Zopfia rhizophila CBS 207.26. NCBI lineage: Eukaryota > Fungi > Ascomycota > Dothideomycetes > Zopfiaceae > Zopfia > Zopfia rhizophila. The sequence goes on along the minus strand of ML994752.1, from coordinate 87,885 downwards.
GAAGATTTTAATCTGCTAGCATTAACGTTACTTTTTCATAAACAGAGGTCTCAAGAATATAAGAATTGAATATAAGAGGCGTATTCATATTCAATTCATATGCAGCCCACCGTATTCATATGCATTCATATATTCGAATAGAGATCACGTGATGCAATGCATCCCTTGATGCAACAAGCTGGGAACTTCAGAGGACCCAGGAATCGAACCAATTCACTCAAAAACATATTCTCCGACGTTTTCCCGTTAAGTACTGATTTCCTATTCAGGGTTGGCCTATTCTATAGACTCTTGCACCTGCGCTGCTTCCTCTACAGCCGTATCCACCACCCCTATCTCACGCTTCCAGTTACTAACAATTCCACTTCGAATCCAAGATTTTAGACACTCTCCCTGCTCAATTGACCGCCCGGAGAGCCTGAATCGCGACCAGGTGATTGTCCGGCGCGCTCCTGAGAAGATTCGCTCTGGTTCTACCGACATTAGAGGTATTAACAGGATATCGATTGCTATACGACTTAGCGATGGGTACTGCTTACGCTGGGCTGGCTGGAGCCACCAGTCAAGAGATGTGACTCCTTCTTCAAGGATAATTGGATTCCCGTGTATAAAATTCTCGAATTCGTTGCTAATGTTGATATGGAACGTCTGCCTTCTCTTCTAAAGCTCCAACGCGCTTAGTTCCTTACCCGTTCCTTCAGTAGACTTCTATAGCTGCTTATTACCTTAGTCTTTGTATTGTGACTTCTATAAAGCCTTCGCCTTCTTTATAACCTCCTTTCTCCACCCAGTCTTCTAATTTTGAGTAATATAGAAGAGACGGTGATGTGAAGCAAGTAATAAGGCAGCACCGTACACGGTAACTTGGTCTATTAGTAAGTAGTATTTATCAAATACGTACCAGCTAGTATTAATATAGTTAATAAGTTTAGGCTGCCCAGCATATCACTAAGCTGTTATTTTATAGTTATTAACTAGAAAGTCTATATTAAATAGCACCTAATTAAGACTCGCATCGTCTTTTTCTAATTCTTTAGTAATAGCTTTAAACGGCTTAAGAAACTTAACGACAGCTTTAAGAGTTTTCTAATTACTAGAATTTATAAATTTATTATCGCTAAAGTCGCGTGCAAACCGCTCTTAGTATCTTTTAATTACCTATATTACTTTAAGCTTAAGAGCGATAGTGTATATCATCTTATAGCTATTCTACCTTATATTATTATCTATTAGTATTATCTTTCTAGCTTAGCTTGTAAATAGATTGTATTACTTATTTAACTCTTAAATATAAATAATAAGATTATGAAGCTTCCTTAGCGCGCTAACAGCCTGTATATTTTTCTTATTACTTTTATCTTTATTAAATAGCTCTATAAGTACCTCTTTTATCTCTTCTAATAGTAAATCTCTATTTTTAAGTTATTTTTTTACTAAATTAAATGCAGCATTAATAGCTTTCTTGCTCTTATAGAAAAAGAAAGTTTATATAGTAAGATTAACGATATAGCCATAGCAATAAATATAATATTAAATTACGTTATATTTATAATTAATATCCTTATTCTTTAGTCGTGATAATAAAAGTTGAATAACTTTATTATTACTACTATAATTATCACCTATGATATAACCTAGTTTATCTAAAATATTATATTCGCGAAGGTAGTTCTATAAAGAATTGATTTAATTATTAGTATTATACTTACTAGGAAGATAGGGTAGAGCTAAAAACGCTTTTTTAAAAATAAATATATTATTAATAAAGTAAGCTATAATTACGAGAAAAGTCTTCCAATTTAGCGCTAACTAATAATTTAAGGCTAGGTATATTTTAGAAATAAATATCTAAAGCTTCTTCTTTAAAATTTTATAATTAAGCTCAAACGATTACTTAATAAGCTGAAGTATAGTTATACTAGTTTTTAGAAGTATGTTATTAGCTATATAGTTAATACTCTTAAGTAGACTATAAAGCTCTAGCTAGGTAACTACTTTATATAAAAGATTTCTTATAATAATTAACTTAGCTAGAGCTTTGTAAACTGTTGGCAGGTTAATTACCTTTTTAAAAGCCTTTTTAGTAGTCTTCTAATTCTTATTTCTACTACTTTCTACTATCTTAGCTGTTATATTCTCTTAATAATTTTACTAAGCCTATGTCACTAATAATTCTTTCTTAGCCATAATTATCCCCTATTTAACTTTAAGATAAGTATAAATATTAATTATAATTACGTTTATAAAGCTGCAGCTATTAAATTTGTAATAGAAGATCTTCCTTTTTTAATAATTACACTCTAGTTTATTGCTTTTATATAGGCAGCTATATGACTAGATAGATATTACTTATAATTTTCAGCACTTTATTTAAGCCCTAATAGAGGGGGTGGAAATTAGGGAATTGTTATTATAAATACTAAATTAATCACTGTCAAGCTCAGACAGCTTAGAGCTTAAATCCAAGAAGAATTTAACTATAGTAGTAGTATAATAAGTAGTATAGTAGATATAGTTATAAAGGCGCCTATATATTAAATTTTGTGGTTAAAAGGCTAGATTAATTATACACCGTACTATTTACCCTACCTATATTTTTAGGCCTATTTTTAGGCATATTTCCTTAATCTTCTGTTGACTTCTTCTTTTCTAAAATCCCCTAAAATTCTACATTTATATTTATAAGTATTTATTTATATCTAGAAGCTATATTCATATTCATTCATAAGCAAAATCCTTATAAATATTAAATATTCTTATAAATAAATATATTCTTAAGACCTCTGTTCATAAAGGTAGAATTAGGTAATTTTAGTAAGTTTATTCTCTTATAAAGTGTTATACACTATTAGTTAGTAAGTAATCTCTTTTTCTTTTATCTATTCTTTAAAGTCTTAACTCATAAATACAGAATCTCGGTCTGAGAAAATATACGTAATAGGGGGTTTTCCTTATACTTTTTAGTAAGCTTATAGCTTTTTCACGTAATTTAAAGCTTTATTCTTAAAGCGAATAAGTCCTATTTCCGTGCCGGTAGTATAATTATTAGTTATTAAAATATATCCATACTTTTAATTATATCCTTTTGGTTTAATTAGTGGTATAAGATTTAAATAGAGAATCTCTCTTTCTCACTTTATATATTATTATTTATTAAATAGTTATTTCTAAAGCTTAGATTCTAAATAGTATGTACATATGATATAGTAATTACTTTCTAACTTTAGTCTAATAGTATTCTTTATAAGCTTTTTAAGATTATTATATTCTAAATATTCTATTATTTAATAGAGCTACTCTACTAATATTTTCTTAGTTAATAATAGCTTTATAGCTAGTGTTATATATAGGTCTATTACTATCTTTACCATACGTACAAGAATGATTCTATTTTTTTTATATACTATAGCCACTTTATTACCTTTTTAATCTTTAATTTCTATATTTTTCTAATTAAGAGTATAGTCCCCGCGTCTTATTCTTATAACTAATAAGATATTAATAGAGCTATCTAGGTAATACTAAATATCTTTAATAGTATAAAAAAAAGTTTTATTATTCTAAAGTTAACATAAAAGCTGTATTATTTCTTTACTTGAAATTTATATAGTTTTTTTGGTTCTATATAGGGCTCCGCTAGTAGCATGTATTTTAGTAAACCAGGTATAATTATTATAGATATTAATCTTTAATAAAGTATTATACGTTGTCTTATATTCATCGCTGTAGATAAAACAGCTTAAAAAAATATTAATTAGAGTATTAATTAAAGTATTAGTTAGAATAAGTTATATTACTTTATTATTTTTATTTTTTTAAAGATTTTTTTACTTCTTACGCTAGCTATCTATAGCCTTTTCTAAATACTTAAACTAGTAGTTTTCTTCTTTCTTACTTTTTTTTTTATACTATAGATAAGTTTTTGACTTGTGTTCTTTACCTATACTAAGTAATCTACTTTAACTTTAATTCTTACTTTTTATTATATATAAAGTAGCTTTAGATTAAGATTTGTTTATAAGCTTTTTATTATAAAGTTAACTTATAAAAATATCATATAAAATAAATTTAATACCTGTATTATATTTTTGTTCTTAAAAGAACATAAAGTACGTTCTAAGATTATAAATTATTATATACTTAAGTATAAAGTTAATTATAATCTTTTACTATACAATATTTTAAATAAAAATTCCGAATTTATTAGTGTAGTCTTTTATGTCTTTGTATAAAATATATATTATAATCTAAATTTATTTAGTAACTAAATACTTCTATAGTTCTATATTAATCTTATAGTGCTTAATAAGAATATTAATAACTTATTAAGTTATTAAGATTCTATTAACCTTTTATGCTAGCATATTCTTATAATAAATAATAATATTATTAATTACTTTATTATTATTAGAATATAGTACCTAGTTATCTTAGTTCTTTATAAATTCTAAAGTAAAGTTAAAGTCTTGATAGTTACTTATATTACTAAATTTTAGTTTTCTTTCTAAATTAGTTTCTGTCTGTTTGGATAAGAGTATTTTTATTTTAATTATTTCTCTAACTAATTCTTATAATATGCTATTAGGAGCAACGGATGTTTTATTATTACTTTAATATAAAATAACTAAAGAAGTTATTTACTAAGTACTTTATTTATATAAAATAAATTTAACTACGTCTTATGTGCTTTTTGCTGTTATATACTTTTTAAGCTTAAATAGCTATATAATAAGATTTATAGCTTCTTTAAGCTTTAGTATTTTAGTATCTTTTATTATTTTTAACAGCCATAAGGATTTAATTAATAGATAATTTAGATTAGATTATAAAAATAAGTAATATATAAGATTTACTAGCTAGGCTTATAACCTAATAAAAGTTATATTTAGTAGTTAGAAGTACTCATAAAATTGTTATAAAAATTAAATTAATTAACGTATTTTACAAGCGAGCTGGTTAAACAAGTGAGCTGGTCAGTTTACTAAGACTATCTACTCTTCTCAAGCAACACGAGATGGCTCAACAACCTAACATATAATTAGTTCCTAATAAGGCTCGAATACAGCTTGCTATCCAGGCTCTTAATACTGGCCAGATTTACAGCCTCCGAACCGCTGCACGCACTTTTAACGTACCCTTCTTAATCCTATAAGAATGACGCGCCGGAACCGCGTCAAGACGCGATATCAAGCCGAATTCAATGAAGCTTACAGAAACTGAAGAGGAGGCGATAAAACAATATATACTTAAGCTAGATTCAAGAGGATTCGCCCCTCCGCTCAATGCTGTTCAAGAGATGGCTAATAAACTATTAGCTAAGCAGGGGAAGAACCTAGTAGGCATGAACTAGTCACACAACTTCATTAAGCGCACTGCAGGGCTTAAAACGAAGTACAATCAGAAGCTAGACTACCAGCGTTATAAACAGGAAGAACTAGTAATTATACAAGCTTAGTTTAACCTTGTACGTAATGTGAAGGCCAAATATGGTATACAAGACAAAGACACGTACAACTTTAATGAATCTGGCTTTCAGATAGGTATAATAACCCAGCAAAAAGTCGTTACAGGCTCTGAAAGATGGCATCAACTAAAAGCTGTTCAGCCAGGTAACCGGGAGTGGGTTATAGTGATCTAAGGTATTGGCGCGTTAGGGTACGCGCTTCCACCCTTTATCATCTACAAAGGCAAAAACTACCTCTCTGCCTGGTACCAGGAAGTCAACATACCATCCTAATGAGCATTCAGGGTTTCTGATAACGGCTGGACAACAAATAAGCTTGGTTTCCAGTGGTTAAAGTACTTTAATAGGTATACAAAGGAGCGTACTGTAGGCGCATACCGTCTATTAATTCTAGACAGCCACGAAAGCCATAACTCACTGGAATTTACCAAATACTGTAAGGAGAATAAGATAGTTACTTTATGTATGCCGTCACATTCGTCACATATCTTGCAGCCACTAGATGTGGGTTGTTTTTCGCCTTTGAAGACGGCATACGGGCGCCAAGTCGAGAAGCTGATGCGTAACCGGTTCAACCACATTACCAAAATAGAGTTCTTACCAGCCTTTCGGGACGCTTTTAATGCCTCTATTACTGAAAGTAATATCCAAGGAAGCTTTCGAGGTGCTGGCCTAGTTCCATTCGACCCAGATGAGGTGATATCAAAGCTTGACGTTCGACCGCGTACGCCTACACCCCCCACCACACAAGATACCCTATGGCAGTCGAAAACCCCTAGTACCCACCTCGAATTTGGGGCGCAAACGAAGCTGATTAACGATAAGTTAGGTAGCTCACCATCTTCCTTAAAGGAAGGGTTTAATCAGCTTGTTAAGGGCACCCTCTCAATGGCTCATTAGATGGTGTTGTGGCGCGATCGAATCACCGAGCTTGAAGCAGCCAACGAGGCCGCAAACCGACGGAAACAGCGCAAAAGAAAGCGTATCCAGCAAGGAGGAGTCCTTACCTTTGAGGCTGGCTCGCAATTAGTTGCTGAGGACTCTGCTACTGCAACTTCTAGTAGTAAAAAGAGACAGGGTAACGCTAGGGCAGATGGGGTTGAACCGACTCAAAGGCGCTGTGGGAACTGCGGCGGGACCGGGCACAACGCTCGAACGTGCCAAAACATTAAAGAATCTACTGTAGAATCTAGTAGTAATGAGGAATCGGAGGTAGATTATAGTGAGGTAGAGTAATTCGTTACATGGCTTATTACATTTGGTGTGGTCTTGGCAAACTGACCAGTTCGCTTGTTTGACCAGCTCGCTTGTGAAATACGTTAATTAAAAACTAAGAATAACTATTTTACTTAAATAATAAGTAAGATAAGCTGGAATGAGGATTTCTAATCTTTTAATATTAATAAAAGAGAATTTGCAATCTCCTAGTGGAATGAAAATAATAATAGAATAAAAACTAATTATAAAATAAAAACCCTTACTTAGTTACATATAATAATATAAAGTAGTAAAATTCCTAATTATAAATTACACTAATAGTATCTTCCTCTACTATAGAGAGTAATTATATGCCTGAATATTTAAATTCCTAAGAGCTATATAAAGAAGCGTTTTTTCTATAAATACTTTAGTAAAATATTTAGGTATATAGCTAGCTTTTCCTTTATATTCATGTCTTAATCATTCTCTGTATATATATCCTATCAATTTTATAAGGCTTTTATAATATTATTATTACTATTATTAATATTATAAAAGTTATTTTAGGGTTTAGTAGCTCTACTTATTATTGTTATATAGTATAAAAACTATTATATCTCTAATAGCCTAAAGTCAGGCAGCAGTCATAATATTAGGTTATTAGTTTTAAGAGAAATTTCACATCTAGAATTAATTTTTATATCAGTATTATTATTAAATAGCTTTGTTGAGTTCGGTCCTTGATCTGAGGCTAATAATAAAGAAACTTATAGAATATTAACTCCTGGAATATAAGGGTGTGACGATAGCTAGAAAAACTATATCTAGACACTTCTTATTATCTAACACTCTAATTAATTTAAGGGTGAAATATGCCCCTTCTTAATATTTATGCGCGTGTGGGGTAAGGCATATGAGGTTCTAACAGACCTTAGTACCTAGAGAAAATATTACGTTGTACCAGGCATCCACACGCTCCTTAGACTAAAACATTCGTTAAGGTGTCCGGACTAAAAAAAGGGCCCTTGTTATTTAATAGTGTCATCCTCATATCGCATAGAGAATAGGTAGATATGCGTGACTTCATTCGGCTCGCCAGCCTTTATAAGAATACATTTCTTTTAGTCTCTCTAATGGAACTAGATATTATTAGCAATAACTTTAACTATGACAAGACTTGGAATAGACTAACCAGTTCTCGCTGTGCTTTAGAGCGATTAACCACACTCTGTCCACTGCTATTTCGCTTTTGTCCACGACTACCCTGTGTTGAGAGTTGCTGCTGTACCGGAGGTAGTTGTGGTGAAGTGGCAGGCGGCTGTGGTAGAGCGGTAGGTAGCTATGGGGTAGAAGGTCAGAGTGGAGTAGAAGCAGCAGAGGCTGGCCGTTTTCGTTGAGTCCCTAAATAATATTAGCAATCTAACGGGGTAAGATGAGTTTTAATCATCCTACATGTTGGAACTATTCTTGCAAGAACTTCTGTGCCTTCAAAAATGAAGGCCGCACCGGCAGGCATCATTTGAGCTAGGGCTAGAAACTCCTCTAGCTTGTCGATATCGCAAAGCCAGACACACGCCCAGGCTGTTGGTCATACGGGAGGGAGGGCATCGTTCAAAGCTTGAAGTAATTCTCGGCGACGCGGATCATGAAATTCCGCTTCAGGTCCATCTGTAGATGCCATGGTAGTAGTTTGGTTGTTTGTTCCGATAGGAGAGGAGAGAGGATTGAAGGAGAAAGGATTGAAGAAGAAATGTTGGGGAGCGACGGAGTGACGTCAGCGATCTGTCCGTGCACTCGAAAATTCCACGGTCGAGAAGCCGAGGATTTGCCGAGGAGGACTTGATCGTCTCTCTTGCTGGGGTCGATACAGTATGCATATATTCAGATCGATCCAGCATCAAACACTGCAGAAACTTGAGGCCCGGACCTCTAATATGTGAGGTGTTTGATTTTGCACATTTAGCGTGCCGGATTAGGAATCTCACCCCCCTCTGTTTTCAAATGTATTGACGCATTAATACTCTATTTTAGTAGCCGTGCTACTTACATCAACCTTGCTCTTTTTCATATCATATAACCAGCTATCCTTGTCTTGAAACTGCGAGTGTTTCATTCGTGCCGGAGTTCTCGGCAGGCACTAAGATAAGTACCAATGATGGATGAGATCGATAATAGGTGAGGAGTAATGAGTTGTAGGTAAGCATCAGACGAGCCATGGGCGGTGCCGGATTGGGTGTACCTGCGAGGTACCAGGAGTGCCACTATGCCCGTAATGGTGATGATTCTTTTCAGTCTCGGAAGTGTCACATGGCAGACGTTTACGTCTGGGTAGATGCTGGGAGAGTTGTACAATCGTTGAGAACTATGTAGGTTATGGTCCGGAAACTATTGAATTGATACAACTATTTTAGAATCCTTGAAGGCAATCCTGTCCTGTTTCAAGAGTGCAACTCCAACTCTTTCGTACTTGTCCGTCTCTTTCGTCGCAGCTGCTTGCACTACTAGCACATAGCATAATGATTGGTCCTTGGGCGTAGAGTCCTTGCTTTTCCCAACAATGACGCATTTGAGAGGTCGCCTGAAGTTGTGATCAGGCTCGTCGAAGATGAAATCCAAGGTTTCTGTGTTGATGAAGTCATGGATCGGCGCACTGATTTTTGCATGTGTAGCTACATTGGCGCTTCCTGACGCATTGAGTTGTGTGAACGGCGAACTCACGTCCTTAGCCCAGTCAACCCTTCCACCTGGTGCGTCCATGTAGTCAATGCCGCCTTGGTATGCCATCCATGACCATGAAGGAACAACGTCACCGCGAAACGTCGTGATTTTCTTCAACGTAGTACCGGAACGCTTCCAGAGGAGGCATCGATGAAAGTATGGTATGTCGAAAACGCCGTACGCACCCTTGGTGTTAAGTGATTGGATGATTCGTCTCTCTAGGCCACGAACAGCAATGGGACGATCCGCGCAGTAAGACAGAGCCAATTTGGAGTATTTGGAGTACAAATCCTGGAAAAATTCGATCTTCATGCCCTTAACGTCCGACTCAACTGAACGTGGGAAGTCCGCATCGCCTAGGAAAGACGCCTTGCGACTAGAGAAATGTCAGTGGACGCCTATAGTAGCTTTTGTTGTGTGACATACTTCTTCATCTTGGTGAGCGTCTCGCACCTTACCCCACCTCCACATTCCCAATAACATTGAGTCTCTGTAAAGTGGATAGTCCTTCGCGACAAAGCTCTTTCCTGTAGCACCCATCCTCGTTTATTTAGATCCGCCTGATCGACGTCTTTGTGAAAGCTGTCAATCGCTTCGCATACAAAGTACGAGCTATCTCCTTTAGCCATCTTTACTGACTGTCTCTCAGGGCGTACTTTAAGAAACCCGTCATTGGTTCCACTTGCGCAGGTAGCTGCGATCGTAGCGTAGGCAGAGGAAAAGACTTGCTCCATGAGTCGCGATTCGTGGTCCCAGTCTTTGGGGTCATCTTGAACGATGCAGAGAGAATCGATCCAAAGATATTGTATGTCCATCTTTCTCGATATCTTCACCGCTTGTTGAAACGTCTTAGGAAGATCAGCGACCTCGATTGCTTTCTTGAAAGTGGCGAGGTTGCTTTTGAGGGTGCGAAACAGAGTATTTGTGGTTGGCGAACCCCAGCGATGCGATAGTGCCAGGTACTTGCCAGACGTGGTATGCTCTCTATCGATGCAGGTGAGTCGTACAGAGCTCGAGTGCTCATCTCCAACATCTAGAACTCTAGTTGGAAGGAAAGTGGTGTTCCTTGGTACGCAGCTATGGCTTTGATCGCAGCTACGAATCCACTCACGAATGGTGTTGATGTTGAACTGGCTTCCAGGTTCAGATAATTCTGGAAGGCTAAGCTGAATGCCTGGTAAGGTGTTCTCGAACTTTGGTAGCGTATATATGGTAGCAACAGGCTGGCCCGATAAAGCACTGCATGCTATTGAAGAACCAACACGAGAAAACTCAAAATCTGCGTCGTCCGCGGAAACATATTTGCTGATACCTCGATGTAGAAGTAGGCAAAGGGCGCAGTATTTGGCCTTCTTCTCCAGCCCTGCAGGTGTGTCTGAGAAATCGCATCGTGGAAACCAGAGCTCGAGGCGCGCGCAACGTCCGCAAAGTCGGGACCTATCTTTGTACTGCGATTCTGAATAGTGTGTATTAAGATCACTGGCGAGTGCACGTGCGATTTCAGTGTCGGGGTCGTATTTCCATTTGTCATCAAGTGGCTGGAGTCAAGCGAGGTATTGTTAGGTATGGAATCTTTGAGTGTAAAGGAGACATACCGTGTATCTATATTCCTAAGATAGCATCACGTTAGTAGCTCAATCCTTGAAGACAGCGGTGGCCGAAGTACTCACATCCTACAAAAAGGGAAGACGAAATTAGCTTTCGTCAAGTACAGGTAGTTTTGGATACTGCTTGCGCACCTCGATTCTGTTTCGTGATGTCGTGCTCATAGGATGCTTGGCGTCCGATTCGCTAAGCTTGTCTCTGTACTGGCTTTCATCGGGAACGATTTGGGCCTGCTCATCAAACTCCATCCAATCAATTTTGGTACCATTGCTCGCTGTTGCCATTGTAAATATCTTCGTCATCTCCTCGGCCATCTCTCCTGCACTCATTCGACCGCCCAGCGATGGATTTGTGAAACTTTCAGACTGACTCAGAGCTGTAGGCGGATGAATCAGAAATTTTGGGAGTTCGGAAGCATTACCATTGGACTGCTTTATGGTCGCAGCTCGTTGAAGTTTCATGGTGGATGTTCGTTTGATCGTAGGAATTTGGCCCATGTCCGTGTCGAGAAGGCCATTGATGACAAGATCCAACAGATACCGAAGAGCAGTATTGGGCGGACAGCGACGGTCATTTTTGATATGCTCGACCCAAACTTCCACTACATTATGCAACTTCGGTTTCTTACTAGAATCAAATTCGTAGAATCTTTTGCTGCTTCTTAAGCCTCCACCAAAGCGATCCAGCCCTTCGGGGCCGTAAAGAAGCCAGATGATGAACTCTAAGTAGATACAACCCATTGACCAGATGTCATATCTCCGTGATCGTCCTTTTTTTGGGTCGTGTTGGTCCAGCTCCGTCTCTGGAGGTTCGTACATGAGCGTTCCCATGCGGGTACGAGTGGCTTTATTACGGTCTTCCGTTATAATATTGTGCTTTTTCGTTAAACCCACGTCTGTGATGACAAAGATGCATGTGCTACGGCGGCTATCCGGAGGCTCACGGCTGTCTCCAAAGCAGAGGATGTTGTCCGGCTTGAGATCACCATGGCGCCATGAGGCTGGGCTTTCATCGGAGCCATGCAGCTTGCTGATAGCATCAGCGAGCCCACAGAATTGATGAAAAATCCATTGAAGGTATGAATCAGTCAGGTTGGGTGGTTTCATTGCGCAGTAGTCCCGGAGATTCCCCAGATTTGCCCAAGGAAACATGAAATAATGAGTCTCTCCCCATGTAAACCAGGCGATAGCCTTGATCAAGTGGGGATGGTTGAGGCTTTGCAACTTTTGTAAGTTATCTGCCTCCATCTGGGCTGCTTCCATGAACTTTTTGTCGTTCAGTTCCAGTTTCTTCAACTTCTTGAGAGCGATAACGGGGTGATACTCCTCGGTCCGATTCAGTACGGCTGATGATAATTCGACATGGATCAGAGGAAGCTGTGGCAGCTCTTTCTTGGCAGCGGCGGAAGGAGGTTCGCCAGAGGCTGCTAATGCTTTCTATATATGATTAGAAGTGCACCCGATTTCGTCGCTCCGACAAACAAAGAAACGTAGTTCTTACCTGGACATCCTCGCTTTGAAGATGGTCGCGATGTATGAGTCTTTTCTTGACTTCACTGAAGTTGCTAGTTTTCCGGAAAGTGGACTCTCTTTCTGAGAGCGCCTTCCCTGCGGGATCCCCTTCTACGGGCGCTTCTTCTATAAAAGGCATACGGTGCCGCGGATCGAACGTGTAACAGCACTCGTCGGAAGTTGAACTTAAGAACTCGTCGGAAGTGAAGATCGGACTAATGAACGCCCATTGCTTTTGGCAGAAATCGTCTCGGAACTTTTGTTTGAATATCCGGTCACCAAAAACACTCCTAAGTTTTGTTCTCCTCTCCTCTTCGACTGCGTTCAATTGGCCGGGGTTCGTGGTGGCTGAGAGAACACGGTCGAGTTTTTCTGTGACGGGAAGCATCGAGTCACCAAATTCATTCCTACAGAAGACCTCGATCAAGTGCTGTTCATCCATCCATACGAGAGCTGTGAATATGCGCGGTGCTTTGTTGCAGACAAAAGCTGTTAAGACTGTGGTCTCAATGCTTCTGTTGTCTAGCTGCTCAAGAGCTAACTGAACCTCGTCTTCGCGGATTAATTCTTTGAGATATCCTTCCGGTAAGTAGCAACCGGGTGACTCATAGTCAGGGACCAGTCTACTCCTGACAGCACTGTATGTCAGCCCTTCGGGGGAATCTTCAGGGCTTGTCGGCATGTCGTTTGTGTGTCGTCTTCGTAGGGTGTGAAGAGTTGTAGTCAACGTCAATGATACGAAGGAGTCGCTTAAGGCTGTTCGTATTCTGTTCAACGATGAAACGCTTCGAGAGGTGTCTGCCGTACCCCTTCTAGTCAACGGCCGGATTGCCTCGACTTGTTCTGGGGAAATGCTCAAATCAGGAACATTGGTGTCTTTAGATTTCGATTCGTCTGAGATATGCTCTTCGGTCTGCTCGTGCGACCGCTTCAGAATCTTGTTAGCTCTAAGGCCTGTAGATAAGTCTAAAGTTTGGAAGACGTTGAGGCGGAAGATACTCACGAGGCTCCTAGCGCACAATCCACAACAAACAGAGACAGACATCCCCATTGCTGCTTGTCGATACGTCTAATTAAAGTGGTTCTAACGCTAGCACTTGGTTGCGTCTGTGAACTGATATGAACGGCTGCAGGGCACATCCGGTCCAAGGTCGACGTCATCCAATCAAGATCATGAGTCTGACCACTTCTACTCTGCATCGCTTGTAATCGGGAAGCTGGTAGACATAATTGTAAGACGTGAAGACGTGTCATCAATCCATTCGAGATTGATAATTATGCATTCACCGGAATTTGGGGGTGTGCATTCAGCCTTCCCAGGTTGTGGGCTCAGCTTTTGAGGACACTGAAGGTTGATTAGTATACCCCACACCTTCGTCCCACTGTTGCCTGCACGCTGCATAACGCAGACTAGATGCAGCCACTCTCAACAATGGGACTTTCATCCAATGGCGTGTGCGAATTGAGTTTTGCAACCGGTGCAGAGCTCGTATATTCCCTGCATTATCCAATGGCGTCTTCGGCCACAAATATTGTCGTCTGACCTTTTTCGCTTTACCCTGGGCACTACAGGCATTCTTTGCGGACTTCGTCATCTGTCAGACGCGCTGATCACCTAGCCGCTGGTTGACCGGTTCTGTGGCCTATCAGCTTATGGTGATGCACAGCCTGCTTGAAGGGCTCAAAAACAAACCTCAAGTCCCGCAGCTGCACCAGGCATGCAGAGCCGCATCTTGCCATGATGGGGCCAAAGGGACGACCCGCCGCGCCCGCCCCGCGATTCACTCTTCTACCTAAGCGGTTATTCGATGAGTAGCGCACCCATTTCTATCCAACCCTCCTCTTGACAACATGAACGGAGAAGAGCTATACGACAGACTCAGCAAATCTTTGGTCGAATGTTCTTTGCGCAGCAGCCGAAAGTTCTTCTTACCGGATGTCATCGACGATGAAATTACAACCAAGAATGTCAAAGTCGCGGCGCTATCGAGATTCCAACGAATTTTCCAAAAAGAGTTCGACGACAAGATAGTGCAGCAATCAAAGAAAGTTTTCGCTATCTTGGTAATGATTGAAAAACCCGATGCAATCAAAGCGCTACTTGCGGAAGAGCTCAACGACAGCCACCTACCTCTTGCCACTGGTTCAGACAACATCTTGGTGTCCGCTAACGGCAAAGCCTTTCTATCATTCCAACTCTGGAAAAGCAAGTCCCGAGATGAGTTCCTGGAGAAGCAATGGTGGGTACAAGCGCCTGTTTTGAAAACAAGCGGACAGCATATCGTGTTGGACCCCAAATGCGCCATGCCGATCACAGACTGCAAGTCCGTTCATTTTCAGCCAGATTGCATTGTCCACCAAGGAGTCTTGCACACTTCCCGCCACCAAGCGCTCACTGTATGTCACCTTCGGCATCTTTTCACTGGCCATAAGCTGACGCTTCACAGACCACTGGTACTGACACCAAAGTCGCCATCAAAGAATTTCTTAGAGGCTCAGTGCCTTTTCGCAAGGAGATAAAGATTCTCGACCGAATCCTGAACATTCACCACCCTCACCTAATCCAACACATCTGCTCGTTTGTAGCGGGCGATGGGCACTATGTGGTGTTTCCCTGGGCTGGAGGAGGTAATTTGAGAGAATACTGGGAGAAGCAAGATCATGCCGACCGGACTGCAGACCTATTTGTCTGGCATCTTCAGCAGCTACTTGGAGATGCCGATGCCCTCAGGGCTCTACACGAGATCAATTGCCGCCACGGTGATCTGAAGCCCGAGAACATTCTCCACTTTGATGACAAGAACAACTTCGTCATTGCTGATGTCGGGGTTTCCAGTATACACATGAATGCTACTATGGGACGGTCTGTACCAACCGCTAGCAAAGCAACGACGCCTTCCTACGAGGCACCAGATGTCGTCACAGGCATCGACTCTCCACGATCTCGCCTGTATGACATTTGGTCACTTGGGTGCATCTTTCTCGAATTCCTGGTGTGGTTTCTCTTCGATCACAATTCAATCGACGTCTTTAGTGGCTCGAGGTTACCACCCAACACGCCCAAGCAGTTCGCCTCATGGAGCTACTTCTACTACAAACAGGAGAAGGGAGAAGTAATAGTGCACCCAGTGGTCTCAGAGGTGATCGCAGCACTGCGGTCCGATCCACGATGCGAAGGGGATACAGCCCTTGGTGCTGTTCTCGATCTCATATCTGAGGCCCTTCTCCGCATCGAAGTGAAGGAGCGCCATGCAGCCGACCAAGTGGTGGTCAAACTGCGGACGATCTATGAACGAGCAAAGTCTGAACCATCCTACTGCTTCAATGCGGTCGAGGTTCTTCCAATCAAGCCCATCTGGCTTCAGAGTCCAAAAAAGCCCGTCGTCCATCAAGCGAAGCCAAGAGATTCAATGATCACAGAAGAATCGCTCGTTCAGCTGAATGACGGTGTTTGATGGATATCAGCCATCCTTCAACATAACAGGAATCGATCGCTTGCTAGGCCGTGATATGCTCAAATGGCTAAGCTATCAACGCCTCGACACCGGTGCCGCTTCATTGCTAAGCATCCGTATACTGTCATTACGGAAGATTCGCATGACTAGGATAATTTCTTTCCCAGGCTCGAGATGTCTCTTTCGGGTCAACGATGGCGTCGCGAGTAGGATCTCAGTTGTAATTAGTCGAGCCGTGCCGCTTCTCGACGCAAGTCATGCCATAGCGCGAGTACGAACCATCAAGCGAGCGAAGAAGTCTAGGATGGGTTATAGGAAGAAAAGAAGGCGGCCAGAGGGGCGAAATGTGGTTGTGAGAAAATGAGTAAGATCTCATATCATATGAGCGATGTTTCTTGGGGTTCTTTCATCTGCTACTTGAACATGACCTACGAATTATTTTTTAGCCCATTGACTGAGACTTAGGAGTTAATAAAGATATAAGAAGAGAAGAAAGTTACAAGTAGAAATATTTAGTATAAAGTACTTAGTTATATTTCTTTACAGCTAAGAGTAGGCTAGCAGTAATACGAGATTAGGTGGTTACAAGGATCTACCATCAGCTCGACCTGGTGGCTCTGTTCATGGGCCGTTGCAGTATGCATCAACCAAAATGACCTAGACGAAAAGTCAGAGCAAGTGCCGATAATGGGAGAGATATACAGCAGGGCCACGAAAGTCTATGCCTGGCTAGGAGAAGCAGATCGCCAAATGGATTGCGTCTTTGATGTTCTGCAGGAGTTTCGGGATCGCAAGAGAGAAGCAAAATTTCCGACCCATTTCGACGCTGCTGAACAACTTTCTTTCCATAGGCAACTGTTTCGCGATATCTATCAGGACGAAGCCGGTACTTTACCCGAACAGAGCGATTTGGACGATGACATGTTGCACGAAGAATTCAACTGGCTTCGTCCCTTGTATGTGCGGCCCTACTGGCGCCGTGTCTGGATTGTTCAGGAGCTTGTCCTGGCAAAGGCGGTGGTTGTCTGTTGTGGAGACAAATCCATTGATTTTAACGACATTTATGGACTTAGCCCCGATTGGGGATCATTCGAACAAGGCTTCGATACTGCGACTTATCAGATACTGAAACCACTTACGAGGGGATGGAACACCATCCAGGCGATTCGCGGGCACCGACGACGAAGGGAGGTGGAATGGGAGATGGGAGGAGAGGCCCCGTATCTGATGAGCACTAAGATGTCAGAGCGGGGTGATGTCGCGATGTTCGATGAAGTGATTGGGGTATACGCCCCGACACCACGAATGCAGTCTCCCGAAAGACAAAGTCTACGGTTTCCGTGAGCTAGTTCCACAATAGAAAGAAAACCTTGTGGTAAATTATAAGCGGTCTGACTTGGAAGTCTTTTTGGACGTTGCGAAGCTTGATTTATTCGAACCGAAAAAGCACGGGGGATGGCATGTAGCATTTCGTTTGTGGTTAGCAATGGGATTGGGAGATCGCGAGAAGTTCAACGACTGCCTACGGCAATCTTTCCCCGGGGTCTATTGCGGAAATGAGTGTCACTCCTCGACCATTTTCGATTATGAACGATGCTGACGTCCACGGAAATACCATCGAGGAGGTGCTCAATAAGAGTTCCGTTGCGCCCTATGATCTAACGTAACCAGATCAAACCCACACTCCCTTCCTAAGCCTTTGCATTTCACCAGGATGAACAGGCTCGCTGGTCCCACTCCAAGCTATTCTCAACCATAGCCTCGCATCATCGTACCTCGTCGTGAAGAAACCTTTGAACTCGGTTAGAACACAATCAAGCCACCAACGACAGCCTATTCCTCCATTAGCATTCTACCCCATTCGTCTCCCGTTAAATTACTTACCAAACCCTGCGTTGAGCCGGTACTTCGTTAACCCTGATCTTTTAAGCATATTCAGCCAATTTCCAGTAACACTTCCTTCACGAACAGCGAGGAGCCAGCTCCTGCCACATGCCCCTAGTTCGCAATCTTTTATCGCAATAGGGGCCTCCCGGCACATGATAAATGTGCGGCCTTGTGGATTAGCCTGCCTTAATTCTATTATTAACGCACTCCCATCAGCCGTCTCAAGCACTAATATCCACGGATTTCGGTTCTGGTGATGAAGGTTCGGGCAGCAGGGCTGCGATATAGCAAGAAACAACCTTTCTATTCCTAATATCCGAAGCATATTTAACTGGCTGTATATATAAACTCGTAGGAAAACCGTCTTTCGGAGCGAAATGGTCCCGCGTGGCGAGGAGGTCGGCAAGCGGATAGACGTAACCACAGCTAAGGGGTGGGCGAAGCAGTGACATCTGAGGCTAGTAAGTGACGATAAGTAGAGCGTTAGCAAATATTATGGATACTGGCTCATGCAGGCGCTCCACTCGTACTTACATAACTAAATTAAACTATAAAGGTGGAGAAGCTTGTTTTGAACAACGCCGCGGGAGAGCGCGCTTGACACAGGTGGTGTAGTGGGCGCCAAGAAGTTCCGAGCACAGCCACCACCAGATTAGATACTCGGGGAGAGGGCTCTAGCTTCTGGAGCGGGTCCACCACAGAATCCGAAACGAGACCTTTGACGAACTCATCATCTGCTAGACATCGTTTTGTATAATGTTGTTCCACATCATCATCAATGACGTCGATACCTGTAAGCCGTGCATACATGCATGGCTAAATAGGCTAGTCGCTCAGCTGACTCGGCGATTGCCGTCGCCTACAATCTCTTATATAACTGGCAGCTCTGAAGTCTTAGCTGGGACAATCGATCCTCTTCTTTATCCATCAGCTTGCCGGCTTACAATACCCAACTCTGTATGGTCTCTTGAGAAATAGCATAGGATTTCATTAACTCTGCGACAAGGGCATAAAACTGCGTTTTCGCCACGTGAAAGTTGGTCTTCGCTGGGCTATCTCATCAGTATGAGTACAAATGAAAAGGCCTCGAGAATCAGTGGGCAATCCCTCCAAACCAGGCGGCCTTTTCACCAACATACAGATTCTACTAGTTATTTAAGATGAAAGATCTGAAACTCTGTCTCCTATTACATCTTTAAGCTACAGCATCCCCTTCGCTCCTCCCCTTCCATTATTCCTGAACACCTAGGCATTAAAAGAAATAACAAATAGCAGCTGAATAATACTGGCATTGAGAAGCCCCAGAACGCACGTCTTATAGTTTGTAGCTTAAAACCATCTAGCTGCTTCACCCGTGCAGAGCAGGCATTAGCTCTGTCAGCAACAAGGGTCAGCGTGGCAGTTCTTCGGGATGATAATCGGTCGGGCGGTAACGATCTCGGCCATGATAGAAGTCTTCTGGTTAGCGTGCACGGCCCGCCAGCGTGCACACAAAACATCAAAATTCGTCTATCTTTAAATCAACCTCCCGCCACCAAAATGAACGCTATTGAGGCCGCGCTTGCTGATTTAGAATTGCAAGATTATCCAAATTATTCTGCAACTGTAAAAAAGTACAATGTCAATCGATCTACGCTGTCGCGCCGCCACCGAGGTGTTACCGTCTCCCGCGAGGCCTATATTGAATCCATCAGTATTCTTACCAAGGAGCAAGAAAACAATCTCATCTCTTATATACAGAAGCTGACAGCGATGAGCCTTCCACCGACGAATACAATGGTGGCGAACTTCATCCACGACCTTGCAGGACATTGGGTTCACAAGGATTTTGTTACTGATTAGTGGAAGAAACACTCAGATGTCTTGGGGTCTTCCTATCTCACGCCAATCGACTTACAGCGTACAAAAGCTGACAATAACTTTC
This sequence comes from Zopfia rhizophila CBS 207.26, assembly GCA_010093925.1. NCBI lineage: Eukaryota > Fungi > Ascomycota > Dothideomycetes > Zopfiaceae > Zopfia > Zopfia rhizophila. The sequence goes on along the minus strand of ML994752.1, from coordinate 68,121 downwards.
TGTACAGTCGATACTTTGATTTTATAAAGAAAAAGATCGCTAAATACGACATCTAGCCATATAATATATACAATATGGATGAGAAAGGCTTTCTTATTGGGGTACTGAGTGGGCTGAGGGGAATCTACTGCAGATCAGATTACAAGTTAGGAAAGCTTAGGGGTGCTGGGCAAGATGGGAACAGGGATTGAATTACAGTATTAGCCTCAATTTATGCAGATAAGTCTTACCTTCCACCAGCGCTTATTTACGAGGGCCAATCAGGCAATGTACAGAACTCATGGCTCTAGGATTATGAACCTTTATTCTAAGAGGCCTTCTTCGCTGCATCTCCTACTAGCTGGACGAACAACAACCTAGGATTTAAGTGGCTAATGAAGGTGTTTAATCGTTACTTAAAGCTAAAGATAAGAAATGGGAGGGACTGGCGCTTACTAATTATTGACAGCCATAGATCTCATGTTAATATGTGATTCATTAATTGGGCGATTACCTATCGCATTATAATCCTTATTTTCTCTCCTCACTCGATTCATACGCTTCAGCCACTTGATGTAGGGCTATTCTGGCCACTATCAGATTATTACACCTAGGAAGTGACGCAGTACGTATATTGGACGCAAGGACTTGTTAGTATCACTAAACAGGACTTCTTTAGGTTCTTTTAGGTTGCCTTCAATAAGGCCTTTATAAAAGACAACGTATTTAGTAGATAGCAGAGAACTGGCTTACATCCCTTCGCTCCTGAGGTAATTCTCAACCCTCAGCCAAGAAAGCACACAAAACGGGTCCCTACACCTCCTCCACAGCAGGAACTGATTGTGCCTTTATCAACAAGAGATATAAAGAAGATCCGGAAGCTACTTGATGCTATAACCTCAAGAACTAGTCAGGAAGGGAAGCAGCTCTGATCAACAATATAGGAACTAGCGGATACAAAGAACTTGCTAAGAAATGAAGTAAAAGGGTTTAAGCTTACCCTAAAAAGTGAAAAGAAGAAGCGTACACGCAAAAAGGGCTTATTTAAAGAGCTTTAAGCAGTAGATAAAGGTAATTACCTCTTCCTCAGCCCCTAAAAGGTGTCCCTTGCACGTGACCTTCAAACTAAGAGGGAACAGGCTATTCTTCAGGAACAGGCAAGAAAGAAAGAAGAAAACCAACTCAAGATGATAGCTAAGGAGTAAGAGAGACTTACTATTAAGCAAAGAAAGCAAGAACGTGAGACTGCGAAGATCTAAAAGGAGATTCAGCGTGAGATAGAACAGGAGAAGAAAAGGCTTATACATGAGAAAGCTCTGTACACTAAGGAAGCTGAAAAGTAACTTAAAAACGACCTGAAATTGATACAGGGTAAGGGGAAGAAGAAATCTACCGTAATTACTACTATTACAGAATCTCTTTTAGATGTGGGTGAGAAAGATAGTCCCCTAGAGGTGGATCTCCCTTTATCTCGTTTAGACCACGTGAAGAAGCTTCCTGCTCGCTTTAGAGACGATATAATTGAGATAGGCTAACTCGCCGATCTCGATTTCCTATTACACCATAATTGAAGCGATTTTGACGATTCTTTGATTGCGAATAACCTCAATTTTTGAGGTGGTGATGTGGATGACTAAGCGTGCACGTTAACCGGCCGTGCATACTAACTAGAAGACTTCTAGCCGACTACGTCCTGATTACATAACGTTAATTAGTCATCTCGCTTTGATTTCTTAAGGGCGCGGGGAGAAACTTATTCTGCTGCCTTACTATGATTTTATCTTTTTAGGCATTGCGTGAAGAGCTGATTGTGTTGGTGCCAGAATTTCAGCGCCGCTAGATTAGTATCATTACATGAAGTTGATTAGCAAAAATAATTTACCAATACCGACTAACGGGCGGCTTAATGTGTTACTGAATAGCACCTCTATCACATTAGGCCCTCTATCACATAAGGCCCTCTATTATATAAGGCCCTTATTACATCAGGTCTCCAACACATTAGGCCCCTACTATATCAGCAGGTTGTACTCTCTTACGTATAATCTACCTTAATTATGTATATAGATCGAGTTTTCCACTTATTTAATTGATCATGGGTTGTTATATTGATTCCCTGCACTCAGTTACAGTTATGAGCCCGGCTCATGCTGTTAATCTTCTGCGTGACTAGTATACCAACGCTTACACAATCTTTTAGCATCTTATTGCTATTGTTAATTTTTTGCATACTTCCTCAGCACTTCTTTTAATTTACTCCTTATTACTGCTATGGCTACATCTCTTTTATTAGGTGATCAGATGATCCACAAGACCACCGTTGTTCTTGTCACCTTAAAAGACTACTACAATTAGTTGTTTTTTGTCAAGGTTGCGGCACTGAAGACTAAAGTGTGGTCTTATATTAATCCTGATCTTGTAAAAAATAAGCTGTTAAAGAATGATCCCCTAAAGAAGCCTTTACCTAAAGAGATCCAGCCAGCACAGCTAGACGCCAACGGGACGGTCTAACGTGATGCAGCAGCATTAATAAGGGACCTGGATAGAGATCGGCTAGCTATTTATAGCACAGAGTTTTCGATCTATCATGATGATTTACAGGAGTTTAATCGAATCAGAAAAGCTCTTGCAGAGATTACCATGTATATTAGCGGGACAGTTGATAAACGCTATATTCTAATTATTTAAGACCTTACTGAGCCGTATGACTAGCTGAAGGCCCTTACAAAGCAACTCTGCCCAACAGACGTAAGCTGTAAACGGGAGGTTGCCGCTGAGTATAACCGAGTCAGGCTCTAGAAAGGAAGACAGAATGTGGATAAATAGCTTGAAGAATGGCAAAACGCCTATGTGCTAGTAAAGAAACTAAACCTGTCAGAGGTCCATGAGAATCGAGCACAAGAAGACTTTGTACTAGCTATTAAGGCTATACATTCTGAGTTTACTGGAGCACTTAAAGTTCATCTATCAGAACTAGAGCTGAAGAACGAGGCCTTTCCAATAGTTGAAGATCTTTAGGCTCGCTTCACCAACTTCCACCGCAAAACTGGAGGACCTAAGACGGTCGATTTTGGCTATTCAGCTCATGCTATGCTAAACGGTCAATTGCTATCTGCATCTGGTAATAATACAAAGCCACACAAATCTTGTCTATGTGGCGACAATTATCGATTCCGAGATTACTCATATCTCTTTGCCTGGAATCAATTAAAAGACTGGAAGCCAGACGCTCAGAAAGATAAGAAAGTAAAAGATAAGCTT
>ML994752.1:0-62129 GCA_010093925.1 Zopfia rhizophila CBS 207.26 | reverse complement strand
AAGACTTACTATACGCCACCACAGGGTTTCGAGCATCTTGGTTCGATTCTGCTCCTGCTACGAGCGCTGTACGGCCTCAAGCAATCGCCACAGCTCTAGTACAATAAACTTCGTAAGACCCTTCTTGAAGTCGGATTAACAGAGGTTCCAGGAGTCAATTGCTTGTTCACAAACGGCAACCTGATTATATTCTTTTACGTTGACGATATTATAGCTATGTGCACCAAGCAGGACCTCTCTACTCTATAAGAATTCGAAAATGCTCTGCTACGACGCTACTAATTACGACAGATAGGAGAACTTAAGTGGTTTCTAGGAATTCGAGTTAACAGAGATTGAAAGGAAAGAAAGCTTTGGCTGTTACAAGCTTTTTTCATTAGCAAAATTTGTAAGAAGTTTAACATCAAGGCACCTGCTGATGGGTATTACCTAAAGACTCCACTGCTAGATGAGTCCATTCAAGCATCTAAGTAAAAATACGACGCCCAGCGTACATACGCCTACCAGTAGTAAATTGGTTTATTAGCCTATCTAGCCCTTATTAGGAGACCGGATATTGCCTATGACCATACGCTGATGTCGTGATTTCTGATGAATCCTTCGCAAAAGCACCTTGAGTATGCTAATCGAATGCTGAAGTATCTGCTAGGAATAATATATCATGCTATTTAGCTATCAGCTATGGATTATTCTAGTTCAATATAGATTGAAGATGAATCTGAGCCTGAGTTTTATGGTGTATCTGACGCAGCCTTTGGTGATAACCCAGCCACCAGGAAGAGCTCTCAAGGCTATCTATTTAAATTGTTTAGTGGAGCTATTGATTGGAAAGTAACTCTGCAGCGCTTAGTCATAAGGTCGACTATAGAAGCCGAATTATTATCGCTGTCAACGGCTGCAGTGGAACTCCAGTGGTGGAATTAGTTCTTTAGATTCATTAGATTCGACCCAGAGGTCAAGCCCTCGCTGTTTTGTGATAACTAGTAAACAGTGTAGCTGATGCGAAAGGACACTTTAAAGCTTAACACTAAACTTCATCACATAGACATACACCAGCACTGGCTACGATAAGAAGTTTAAGAAGGTAGGATTAATATAAACTGGCTGCCTATAAATCAGATGCCAGCAGATGGGCTTATAAAGCACCTACTACAACAGAAACATGAGATATTTATGCGCCAACTCGGCTTGGTGGATATTCGAAACAGGATATTTGAGAAATGTGAAGCAAAATTGACAAATGATGGCTTAATTTACTAGGATTTTGAGAATTGTTACACTGTGGTTACTCTCCTTGTTACTCTCATTTTCCTATCCAATTTGCTTGTTTAGGCTTAGCGTCTTTTCTTTGAGTCTCATCATTCGTTTACAGCCTATACTATGGCTCGTATAGGCTGAGGGGGTGTGTCACTGAATAGCGTCTCTATCACATTAGGCTCTCTATTACACAAGACCCTCCATCACATGAGGCCCTTATCACATCAGGCCTCTAACATATTAGGCCCCTACTGCATCAGCAGGTTGTACTCTCTTACGTACAATCCATCTCGATTGTGTATATAGATCGAGTTTTCTACTCATTTAATTGATCATGGGTTGCTACATTGATTCCCTGCACTCGGTTACACAATGATGACGACTACTACTGCTGCCGCTGAATATAGCAATTAAGCGTCCGAAAACATAACCGTTCTCCCATTATCATGGTGGGAAATATACCTATAATAAGACTGAGAATTATCATCAACACCATAATCTCTAACCGGACGCAGGGTAAAGATGTAGAGCAACCTCATGAATTGAAAACTATAGATGGCTATCCTACTTAAATATGTGCTTGTAATGTCGATAGGGGGGATCGTTAGGAGAAGATCGTTAGGAGAAGATCATCAGGAGAAGATCGTCAGGAGACGATCTTCAGGAGGATTAATAGGAGAACTTAGTATACAAGTAATAGTGCTACCTGAGAGGCCAGCACTTGGTTATATAATCTCCAAGGCGAGAATGCAAGTCTCCTTTAAAGTGATCTCCAATTATTTCAATCCCTATTACTTTTGCTTTTTACTGCACTATCCTGCTTATTATCTCTTACTACTGCCAGACTTCAAGTGAAGGAGACAGCGTACTCTACTTTCACTACCAAATATCGAACTCTACTCTAGCTACTAGTAATATTAAAACCTAATCTCCCCTGTCCTTGCCGTTTTCTACAAACTCTGAAAACCTTGATAGCTACTATTAGTTAATTCCCTAGCACCATAACCCTAGCCCTGTTAATAGTCGTGCCTTAGTACTATAATATTAGCTCTGCCTACCCTAGCGACTGCGCTTCTAAAGCTAGATTAGGCAATAGATCTTAGCCTAACTAACATAGCCGTCCCCACTAATAACCTTAATAAACTTCTACTTTTCTTGGCTCTAGACTAGGTAGTTTTTATTATGAACGGAAAGTACACTAGCATCCGGCCTACGCCTAACAGCAGTGATACTAAAATCCTTATAACTTATACTTAGGTTTATGCTTGCTATAATCTAGCTTCATAATAACTTTAAATGGCAGTTAAGAATTACCTAACTTAAGTTACGATTAATCTTTCCAACTACGCGTAAGGGCTTCAGCAGCCAACTATACACCAGATCTAGAGCCTAACATAAATAACATTTACGGTATTTAACATGACTATCTGGATTCCACGCGCTGACTAGCTCTGCCCTTGCTGCTAATAGTGTCTCCGTAACTAGCGTCGCTAACACTAGTGCTTCACTAATTCAAGCCCTAACTATGCTAAAATTATTAATCTCTGGAACGCTTAGAGCCAGTAAGGCTTCCCCAGCCCTTCCAACAGTCACTCCCCAGATTCAGATACTGAGTGGGCCCAGTGGGGATATTCATCTAGGTTAAATGATAACTGAGGACGATAATATAACTAGGTATAGTAAGAAGTATCCCTTCTATACAACATTCCCACACTAACTGTTTTCTCACTAAACACGATATTCACCCCACTTTCTATCTATGATTAGAGTACACGGTTGGTATCTTGGTGTTTTAGTATAACTTCGTGCAGCCAGGGTTACTTTCGGCAGCCTTTTTCTTCATAATAGCCTGAGAAAAAAACCGATTTGGAAGTTCGTTATAGTCATATGAAGATATAGGGATTACTAGTGTCTTTAGTGAAATCCAGCGTGACCACGTAAAGGTCAGTGGTCATCTTAGCGCGATTATGTCATTTACATAGAAGATTCAAGAAGCTTCGCTAAAGTGCCTTTAGGCTTAAACCTATAATCCTAACCTAGTTCGCAACGGACGTTTTCTGTACTACGCCTAATTTTCTTTCATAGCCCCGCTGCCCTTTTCACTCACTATAATAATCCTTATAATAGAAGTTCTAAATACTGTTCAACGCTTTGAACCTATTAACAGAGGTATAAAATTTATTTATACTTAAGTCTTTTTCTACTAGAATGGTATTACTTTCTATATAAGATTACCTAACAGACATGTTAGGCAGGAAGTTAATATTAGTAGACTAGAAAATATTATACCTATTCCTTCTAAAGCCTACTACCTTTTTTTTCTTTCTAGTTATATTATTATACTAGACTCTAGTCATTATTATATTAAATAGCTAAACTTAATGTTATTCAGCAGAATTATAGACCTAACTAGTCTTATTTTCTAGAAACTAATAACTTATAAAATTATCTAAAAGTATTTATATCTAAATATTATAATATACTACAGCTACCTAGTTTTTAATAGTTAAGTTATTAATTTATACTTTAAGAGATATCTAAAGAGTTTAATAGATAAAATTAATTCCAGCTACTTTAATAAGTTTATGTTTATTTTTTTAAAAGATTAAACTACTATATACAAAAAAGTAGCGTGTTATTTATTTAGTATTAAAAAAAATATTTAGTATCTATATACCTATAGTTATAATTATAATAACATAAATTCTATAAATATTATAATTAGTAAAAATTATATACTAGTTATTATTAATTTTAATACTAGTAGTGCTTTTAAAATAAAGCTTAATAAAATAAAATATATATATAAATAGTTTAACCTAAATGTACTTATATTATAAAAAAGTAATAATTTTAATACTTTAGTAAATTTATATATCTAGCTAACTAGCTTCTTACTAGTAAAGTTTTAATTTAAGAAGTAAACTAGTACATACGTTATAAAAAGCTTAGAAAAAATAAAAAAGTTATATAGTTTATTTAATTTTCTTAATAAAAACTATTTTATATAATTAAATACTAAATACTTAATAATACCTATATAGTGTTAACACTAAAAAGTAATTATATTACTAAGATTTTTTAATATATTTTTAATATTTCTATTCTTAGCCTTAGCTGTAGTAAGCTATTTACTTTAAAATTTAAATTTTATTTAATCTTTTTTTTAGAGAAACATAGCTGTCTAAGTATAAATAATTAAACTAATTATAATTAATAATTTTAGTTATTATACCTATTTTAAACTTAAAGGTATAATTGTTAATAGGTGTTTATAAATTACTATTAAAATTAATAATAGTTATTTAAAAAAGTAAGTAATTAGTACGTAAAAAACATATATATATAGTATTATATCTTACTTTATTAAAGTTATAAATGTCTTATTTTATATAAATAAAAAAGTATTTACGTTTTCATTAAGTAACTTTAGGCTTTTTTAATTTATTTTTTTATATTATATAGAAAAGAAATAGCAGCTCCTTTAAGTTTATAAAAAATAACTAAAAATATTTTATATATTTCTTATAGTTATAAAAAGACGTTATTAGTAAATACTAAATATAAGAAAAGTAATAGCTTTATAATAATCTTTTCTTAAGTATATTATTATATATTTAGGTAAACTAACTAAATAAAAGTAACTAAAATACTTAAATAAAAGTAATTAAGTTAAACTATATCTTTTAGTTAAGCTAAATAAAATAAGATTACTCTAAATATTTATTTAAGTATTTTCTTTAGAAAACAGCTGTTTAGAGACTACTAACTAAAATAAAAAATATATATAAAATAATATTAGCAAGGTAGTAAATAATATTTATATATATATATTAAGTTATAATTAACTAATAAGTTATAAGTTTAATTTAAATTTTTATTAGCTTATATAATTTTTAATAGTCTTATTTTCTTTTAATTTTTATCTAAAAATAATATAGTTTAGTACTTTTTTCTTAAGAAAAACTTACAGAAGCTAATAGTACTAAATATAGCTAATTTTTTTTAATAGTAGTTATTATATAAAAACACTACTTAAATACTTAAATAGTAGTGTAAAGGTTTTATAAATAAGCTAGTATTTAATAGTAAAAATATTTAACTTTTATAGTATAAAATTTATAATTTAGTATTTTCTAATACGTTATATAGAATTAGAATGTTCTTATTAAAAAATAGATTATATTTTAACTAATATAGCATAGCTCTATAGATATGCTAGACTTATAATAAAAAATAGTTAAAATCTATTATTAATTTTTTTACTAATTACTATTACGCTTTTATATTAAAATAAAAATAAATATTATTATAAGCATGCTATTTATTATGTAAGTAGTAAATTCTAAATAAAATTAATATCTTTAAAATATAATAGTAAATTATAGTAAAAGCTTAACTTACTAAACTTATTATACTATATTTAGAAAAATCTTTATAGTACTAAATAGATATTTATAGTATTTTATATAGTTTAGCAGCTTAACTTATAAATTATAATTTATTTACTAAATAGAATAAAAGACAGCTATATATATATATTTAGCTATAGTTAACTAATAAGACTATAAGTTTAATTAGAATTTATTAGCTTATATAATATTTAATAGCTTTACTCTCTTTTAACTTTTACCTAAAAATAATATAGTTTAGTACTATTTTCTTATAAAAAACTTATAGAAGCTAATAGTACTAAATATGACTAATTTCTTTTTAATACTAGTTATTATATAAAGATACTACTTAGGTACTTAAATAGTATTATAAAGGTTTTATAAATAGAAATATTTAGCTTCTAAAAGTATTTTAATACTAATATTTTATTAGCTTTAGTTTAAATGTAGTTATTATTCTAACTATAATTATATTATTATTACTAGAAAATTCTTAGAGTATTATAAAGAAATAATATTTATTAATTTACTTAATTCTTTTTTTATAAGCTACTAGCTAACTTTATAGTGTTTTTTTTTAAATATAATAGTACTATTAACTACAGAATAATAAACAGAATATCTAATATAATTATTAGAATATTAAGAAAAAAGTAACTAGCTGTTATATTAAATATTTTATAATATTATCTACTTTTTACTAAATACAGTAGAAACTCCTTTGCGCGATACTCTTTTGGGCGATATTTCCGATTAGCCGATACTAGTGCCATGGCAGAATTGTCACACCTGCAAAATTTTTACTTACACCGATTTATGATAAATTGGCTGCCTTACCTCAATTATCGCACAATCGAGTCAACACTTATGCCGCCAAAGGCTATATCCGACGTAGAAAGGCAGGCCCTACGCGCTTATTACTTCTCCCAGAAGCCGCAGCCAAAGCAGAAGGATATTATCGCTTGGTTTGAGCAGCAATATGGCCGTAAACTTGGGCAGGCTACTCTCTCTAACTCGCTTAAGGATTGCTATAAATATCTTGATAATGCGCCTGCCGCCAGCTCTATAAGCTTCCGTCAGCGCTCTGGCAAGTGGGAACTACTTGAAAAGATACTCTTCTCATGGCAGCAGCAGCTTGAGGCCCGCGGGCAGCTTGTCTCTAGTGAAGTTCTGCAGGCGAAGGCGAAAGATCTATGGGTTATCCTCCCTGAATACGCTGGCAAACCAATACCTGAGTTCTCACCCGGCTGGCTGGGCGGGTTCAAGAAGCGATTTGGCATAAAGCAATACACTTAGCATGGCGAGCTTGCCTCTGTCCCTGTGGCTGCTCACGCTGAGATGGCTCTTGTACAGCAGACCTGCCTGCTTTTCCTCGCACCCTACGTGTACAATATGGACGAAATTGGCTGCTCCTGAAGATGATGATCCAGAGCCTACACCGTCTCCGGAAGAGGCTCTTAAGGCTCTCACAATTGTGCAACACTTTGTGGAGCACCAAAAGGACGCCTCCATCGAGGATACTACACTACTCCACCGTTTGGAGCGGCAATTGGACCTTCAGCAAGCAGGACTAGCAAGCAGGACTTGCAAGCAGAGCACTCTAGATAGCTGGATAACTGGCGCTGAAGGCTCTTTAGATAGTTCTTAGTCAGCTTCTCTTTGTGCGATAATTCGATAGTACGATAGAAATCACCTGGAAAAATTATATCGTGCAAAAGAGTTTCTACTGTACTTATAGTAGTAGCTTTTTGTTATAAAAGAAATTCATAAATTAATTTAAGTAAATACTAAAGACTATAAATATAAGGTGTCTAGATCTTATACTAATAAAATATCTATTAATAAAATAAAACTTTAGCTACGTGCTTGCTAATCTTTTACTATTTATAGCTAATAGTCTTATACCTTAAATTACTAGAAAAATAGACTAAAAACAGTTCTATAGCTTAAAGCTAAAATATTTTTAACTAAGTCTATTTTAAATATATATAAACTATTCTAAGTGTTACTTAAAAAAGTAATTAAAACTTTAGTTAAATACCCTACACATTTTCTTTCTATTTGTAGGTAATATAAATTTATTATAAAAATAAATTATAAAGTACTTTTTAAAAAGAACTTTGAAATTACTTTAGGTATATTATTTTATAAAATTAAAGAATTGAATTACCGTGTGAAAAAATGCTAGTAAAAGGAAACTTAAGTATATTCTTAGTTTTAAAAGGTAATAGTATTTCTTTAGTTTAGGAATTTATTTTCTAGCTTTAAATTCACTTTCACACGTTACTTTCACGCGTTTCGTAATTATTTAGGAAATATAAACTTAATAAGAATTATAGTTAGTTTTATACTATAATATAATTATAATTATATTTTCTAATTTTTATATAATTTTATGAGTTTAGTTATACTTTATACTTAATTAATCTTTCTCTAAACTATAAGAAAGTAATTAATAATATGCTTTTTTTACATTTTCTAGGCTTTATTAGTTTATATAAAATTTTCATATTTTACTACTTACTAAGGTACTTTATAGAGTAAAGAAGAAGACTTTTTTTTTTTTTTTATAAAATTTTAACTAATTTCACATTATTTTGTAAATCTTTTTATTATTTTAGAAATTAGTTTTAAATATAAACTATATTAACTCTAACATACAAGTAGCTTTTATTAAGTTATTAAAATACTAGATAGTTAAAATTAATTTAAACTTCTTATTTATTTCTAATCTATTTAGTTATTAATTTAGGTTTTTTAAAAGTAGAGAATAGCCTTTATTATTATTAGTATCTAAAATAAATACTATTTTAGTACGTAGGGTTATTAAAGTAGCTTTTTAAATAAAAAGAGTTTCTAATATAAAGATATATTTTATGCATTTTTTTAGTAAAAAAAAATTTTAAATTAAAAACTATATACTCTCTTTAGTTCAGCTCTAGCTATATTAATAGTTAATTAAATCCTTAATATAGCCTTAAAATAGTATTTTTAATAGTATTTTTAAAAATAGCCTTAATATTAGTTATGTAAAATATTTGTTTATTTAGTAGTTTATGTTTAAAAAGCTAAGAGCTAGAAATATAGAGCTAAAAAGAAAATTAAAAAAAAGCTAAAGACTTCTTTTATATTAATTAATTAAATCATGTATTTAAAATAAATATTAGCTAAGAATTTAGTTTATATACTATATTTATTTTTTATAATTTTTTTAATTAAAGTTGCAGGCAAAACATAATTTAATTTATAAGAAAAAAAAAGGTAACTTTTATATAGAGTATAATACTTACAGAATATATTTTAAATATATATTATAATAAACTTTAGATTTTTAGCTGTTATACTAAATCTAATAATTCTACTATACTAAAATATATTAAAAGTAAGAATAAAAAGTGCTTAAGTAATTCTAGGCTACTAAAAATAAATAGTTAATAACTAGATTAAATAATATTAAAATTTTAGAAAAGTAAATTATTTAATACTAAAATATAAAGTAAAATAAAATCTTTATTATAAATTTTTAATTAGATTACTTTCTACTTATATTTGTTTTACTACTTTTTATATTAAACTAAGCTTTATATATGAAGTTATTTTATTATCTAATTATTTCCTAGTTTTACTATTTCTTTTTTCTTTATAATACTAAGTTTGGTATTAATTTTAATAAAATAACTATTAAAATATAAACTATAGAAATATGCTAACTATTTATTTTATAAGAAAATTTATTTACTAAAAAGACTTATAAGTTCTACTAGGCGTTTCTCTAAACTAGAGTAAAAAAATAATAAATAGAATTAAACTAATAAATAGCTAAATTCTATTTTCAAAAATACTTTTAATTTTTATTTAGGTATTACTAAAATACGTTCGATATAAACTATAAATATAGTTAATTAAATAGTAGAGAATATAACTTATAAAAATAAAGTTTAAACTAATTTAATTAAATTATTTATTTATTATAGTAAACATATATGTACTTAAAATAAAAATTTTAAATCTAAATATAATATTAACTTTATATACTTTAATATGTTAAATTATAGAAATAAGATAATAATATTTTTTACTAAGTAAAGCTATATAAATAAGATTAAAGACATTTTAAAAACTTCTAAAAGTATTTAATAAAAAAGCTAAGTAGAAAGCTTATACTAGAAAACTAAATATAAAAGTTAGGAATTCTAAATTCTTTAATAGCTATTTATTAATTATATATTATCTTAATATAGCAGGTGCTTTAAAATTAGAAAATACTATTATATTTAAATTACTAGCCAAATCCTCTAAATTACTCTAAAATATTATTCTATTTATTTTTATATTTAACTATTTTACTTTTAGGCTAATTTCTTTTAAGGTTTTTATTTTTAAGTATATTTCTTTTAACTTTTCCCTAATTTTATGTACTATTAGAGGAGAAGGGCAGGCTCTTTTATATAAATAATTAAAAAAATTTTTAATATAAAAACCATATAAGTATTTACTACTATATTTAATTTTTTTAAAGTTAATATATATTACAGACTTATATTTATATATTAAATGTAGAAAAGGAAGAAAAAGAAAAAACTTATTATTATACTTTACTCTTCTAGAAATACAGAGTTAGATTTTTTAATAAAGTTATTATAAAGTTACTAAAATAACTATTATTAGCTTAGAAATATAATTATATATATTTTAGAATTTCTTAGACTAGATAAAAAAGTTGGCTTAAAGATATATCTATATTATAAATATATGTAAATAAAAAATAGACTGATTTTATAAAAAAGTAGCTAATAAAAAACAGTAGTAAGATAACAGAATTAAAGAATAGTAATAAGAGAATAAATTAAAAAAACTTTCTAGCTATACTAAGCGTAATATATTTAATATAATATTAAAATTAGAGCTTTTTATTAGAAAACACTACACTTAAAAGCTTTAGTTAGTTTCTAATCTTTATTAAAATATTTATTTTCCGTTAATTCTAAGTATCTAATTTATATTTATTAGAAGCATTATATAAGCTATTAAATTATTTAAATACTAGAAAGAAGACGTGTTTTAAATAAATTATAGAATACAGAATTTTTTATAGTACTATACTAAATTTATTATCTATAGAATTAATTATTACTAAGTTTATATTTACTAGTTAAAAAACTATTATTAATTACTAATTTAGCTTTATAACTTTATATAGGAACAGATAGTTAAAAGCTACTAAAAAATTTAAAATAAGAATAATTATAGATTTTTTAATAAGTAAATTATTTATTAAATATGTTATTTAGTTTTTATATAAAAAAGACATACTCTACTAAAGCTTTTTTTATAGATTTTAATTATAATAGAATATTCTTTAAAAGACTTAAATTAAATTAAATAGTAAGTATTAACTAATTTATTTTTTATTCTAAAGTTAAAGCTTATAGAATATATACTTAACTTTTTCAAACTCTTGTTAATACTTTAGAGTGTTTTAAAATTTCATAGTTTTAAACTCTATTTAGGTATAAACTTTCTTTCTTTTTTCTTATATTAAATAAATTAGTTTATTTTCTAATAAAAATTTGAATACTTCTATATTTACTTAGTTTATGTTTATTTCATTAATTATATTTTTAATTTTATAGAGAAATGTCTTTTTATAGCTTATAATAAGAGCTAATATAAAAGTCTAAAAATAAACTTAAATAAGAGTTAAAACAGAAGTTAAAATAATGGCTGGAATAATATTAAAAAAAAAAAGAAAATTAGATAGCTCTTTTTATACTTTTAACTAACTATATATTAAAACTAAACTCTAGTATCTATTATATTATTAATAATTAAATACTATTATTTTTATTAAATTATATTTATTTATAAATTAGCAGAAGCTGAGAGTTGTTGTAGTATAATAATAATTAAAAAATAAAAGCAAATACTATTAAAAACGTTTAATATATAATTAATTAGGTTTAATTAAAATAGCTATATAAATTTATGTAGTATATAAAAAAAGCTATAAAATAATAAAGTTTAATAAAAAAAATAAAAAAAATACGTGCTATTAACTTTATTAGGTGTAAAAATATATATTATTTATATTAGTTTCTAGTTATAAATTACTTTAAAAACGTCTTTAAATTCACTAAAGCATTATTTAAGAAAATAATAAATATTTTCTATTACTATTAGTTCTTTATATAACCTACTTAGTTTAAAGATATTAATTATTTTAGTAAGCTATAGTAGTGCTTTTTATAAAAGATAATTAATAATATATTTTAATAAGTAAATACAAAAATAGTATTAACAAACTATAGTTATAAATATTTAATTTTATAAACCTTATTTCTATATTCACGCTTTTTAATATATATATTATTAAACTTTAGAGTCTCTTTATACAGTACTTTAAGTATTACTTATTTTTATATATAAAATAGAGATTTATAAAGGCGCCTAAATACTAAACTTATTTAAAAAAAATATTATTATAAATTATGTAATTCTACTTTATTACTTAAGTAGTAATTAGTAATAGAAAGTCATTATATTATTAAAATAATAAAAAAGAATTACTTTATTATATATAAAAAAATTACTACTAAGTTTTAATTCTTTTTAATTTGTTTTTAGACATGAACTAAGAGGTAATTTATACTTTTTTAGATATAACTAGTAATTTTTATAATAAGAGAAAGACTTTTAAAGAGTAGAAATACTATATAACTTTTAGATTTTTATTTAAAAGCAGAATTTAAATCTTATAAATTTAATATTTCTTTAGTAAAAGAAAAGTTTAAATAAAAAGTAACTTTTATTACTTTATAGTAGTTAATATTATAAAGGTTTAATAATACTTAGTATTTTTTTTAATACTAAAGTAGACTAATTAGCCTATCTTAGTACTAATAATAAATAGAAAATTTAAAAATAGAGTAAGAAACTAAGTAAAGGCTTTATAGTTTTTTAAATTTTATTTTATTAAATATTTTAACTAAAACTCCTCTTTTTTTTATAAATAAGTGTATTTACTTTTATTTTAACTACTTTAGACTTTCTTAATAGTATTTTAAAAGTAAATCTTTAGAAGTACTATACTAAGCTAGTTTAAGTCTTTAAAAGATTTTAGAACTTATTTATTATCTTTTTACCTACTTTAGTTACTACTAATAGTAGTAAGTTCTTTTTATTTTTTTAAGATTATAATACTACTTTACTGTCTACTATAACTTATATGTTTTTTAAACTTTAAGTTTATATAAAACTTTACTTTAAAGCTATAATACTTTATAAAATAATAATATTACTAATTTCAAGGCAACTCTTTTTTTTAGAGTGATATTTATAGTATATTAAATAAAAAATATATAAAAGTACTTAAAGCTTTCTGTACTTATTAGAAAGATATTAAATAATATTTAAAGAAACTAGAAATAAAAGCTATTCTAAAAAGACTAGAATTAAACAAACATATTATATTAATAATTTTAAATATAAAGAAAGGTAAAAGCTAAAACCTTAATAAAAATTTAAAAAAATACTTAGTAAAAAAAGTGTAGCAATAAAATTTATATAGTAAAAATAAAAGAAATATAAAAAGTATAAAGTTAGTACTTTTATTTAAAATTAAATTAATATAGTATTATAAAATTATATAAACAAGTTCATTACTAAAAATAGTTTATTAATAGAGAAAAAGAGTATTTTATAAAAATATCTCTAAAATAGGCTTAAGCTACTAGTTACTAAAATACTTTTAAAGAGAATACTAAAAAAGTAGATAAAACGTAATACTAAAGCTATAAAATAAAAAATAATAAATATAGAACTAGAAAAAGAAATATAGTAAAAAGAGCTAGAAAATAAAATATTAGAATTATTAATATTTACTTTCTCCTGCTTTAAAAGTATTAAGTATTTAAATGTTATTAGTTTTCTTATAGTTCTAACTCTTTTTTTTAGTTTAAAGAACTAGATTTTACTTATAAGAAATTAGACTAGCTTAAAGAGTACTAATATATTTATAATAGTAAGCTATTTTTTTAAAAACATAATTAAAATTAAGCACTTATTTTTATAGAGAACTAAAATAATTATAATTTATAAAAATAAATAAAAGTAATAAAGCTAGTTATCTAAAGTTACTTAAAAAAAGTATAGTTTTAGAAATTAAATTAACTAGTATATAAGATTTTACTATCTAGATTCTACTTAAAATATATAGTAATTAGAAATACTAATAAGCTTATTAGCTATAGTTATAACTATTATAGTATATAATCAGTTACCAAGTAATACTAGTATTAATAAAAAGGTAATATATTAGGCTTCTATATTTTCTTTACTTAACTTAAATTAGTTTAGTTTTAAGGTATACTTTAATACTATTAGAATTAGTAAATAAAAAAAAGAAACTATAGTTTTAAAAGATCTAACTTTTATTAGATAATAGTATAAACAGGTATAAAAAGATATTATTTAGAAATAAAAATAATTCTAACTTTAATATAAACTTAAATACTATTTTATAACAAACTAATATAAAGCTATATGCTTTAAAGAAATTAGTTTATTATAATATTAGTAAATTATATATAGGAAATAGCATAACTAAAGAATACTAATTATTTTAAGTAATAGTATAAATAGGTTTAAAGACTTATTACTAAAAAGTAAAAAATATACTACTTAGGTACTAAATAATAGTGTTATTTCTTTAAGTAAATTCTTTTATATCTAATACTCTCTATCTTTTACTAATATCTTTAGTTACTAGTTTTAATAATTAATTTCTACTAATATTAACTCCAACATACTAAGAACAACTTATATAAAACTAGTTTATAAATATAAATTAGTAAATTTCTAAAGTTTTTTAAGTTTTAAGTATTTTTATTTTTATTATAAAAGATGCTTAAATATATAATAATTTACTACATACTCTAGACTCTTATTTTTTATAATCTTAATTATATATATTAGTATTTGTTTTTTTAGAGTATAGTAATATTAATAACGCTTATTTTTTAATAAATTAAAACATAGGTTTAAACTAAGAGTGCTTTATTTAAATATTAAATAATTTTTTAATTAAAACTATTAATTTAAATAACTTATTAATATAACTAGTATATAAATTTAATATTCTAAACTTAAATAATTTTTTATTATAACTAGAATATAGATTTACAAATCTTCTAATAGTGTTCTCTTTAAATTAAAAAAAAATTCCTATTAAGTATTTTCTAAAAAGTATTAATTTAATATATTTTTTTTAGCTCTTTTATTTTATGTAGCTTAAAAGAGAAAAAATTTAACTTTTAGTATAAATTTAACTCTCTTAGTAATATATGTTATTTATTTAACTTTAAATAGTAACTTATTAATAGTAAGGTTTCTACTAATAACTTTTTTAGAAACTAAAGTAAGTAAAGTAAAAAAGTAAGTAAAAAAATAAGTAGTTTTTAAGACTTATACTATTTAAAAATCTATAGAGAATTTAATCTATCTTTATTAAGTTTAATTTAAATTAATATTAAAGAGTGTTTAAAATACCTTTATTAATATAAATAATATAAATAAAAGTAACTAAACTAGTATAACTTGTAGATTTTCTAAATATAACTTATAATCTCTTCATTTCTTAAACTTAAGAGTATCTAGCTATTTGCTTAACTATACTAAAACTAGCTTTATATAAGTATTTAGCTTTTTTTAATTAAGATAAGACTTCTATAATATAGTATATAAATATATGTGTAGTAATAGTTATTATATTTATAAAATTTTTAAAAACAAAATAGCTACCTAGAATATTTTAGAAAATAAGCTAAACTAATTATAAATCTAGTTCTAATTTATACTACTAAATATTTAAGAAATATTTAGTTACTTTTATATATACTATATACACTATCTTACGTTCTATTAAAGTATATACTTAAATACATAGTTTTTATACTTTAAAAGAAATTTTATTATATAAATTATATTAATTAGATAAATTAAGATTATTAAGTAGTATATTATTTAAAAAAAGTAAATAATATTACCTTATTTAACATAACATAATTAAAGACTTTTTAAGTTAATAAAATATAAATATTAAATTCTACTAAAAACTTTTAAAATTAAATATTTTATTTATATTAAAAAATTTACTTAAAAGTAAATACTTATTTATTAATATTAACTTTTTTATTTTACTTCTTAAGACTTTATTATAGTATCTGTTTAAAAACTATAAATAAAGTATAAATAGATTATATAAAACGTTTAAGTATTATATAATTAATTTACTATTTTAAGTTATTTTAGTAAGAAGTTTCTATAATGTACTTAAAAAGAATTTAATTTTTATTATAGTAATAATATTTATTTATAACACTACTTTATTAAACGTTAAAATAGTTTAATATAAATATAATATTTAGAATATTTAATATAAAATTATTAAGATTTTTTTTTTAAATATTATTTTAAACTCTTATGTTTATAAAAAGCTGCTATAAGTAGATTTTATTTTCTAATTCTAATTTAATTTTAATTAGACATTAGATTTATTACTCTTTTATTTATAAAAAATTACATATTTTCTAGTACTTAAATAACTTATATTTAAGGCATATTTTTTAAACTAAAAGAACAAGAACATTAAAGCTTTTAAAAATAATTTTAAATTTTTTTTTTTTATAATTTAAGATAATATAGTAGAAATAATAAATACTATAGTTTCTATTATAAAATATACTAACAAGTTTATAAAAAGTAAGTATATAAAAATTGTGTTTTAAAAAGTTATTAATATTTTAGTATATTTTTAGTTTAGCTATTAATAAAACACAAACTAAAAAGTAAATATTTAATATATTTATAATAATAAAAACTATTTATTAATAAAGTTTTTATAAATAGTAGTCAAGTTACTTAAAAGTGTTAAATTAATAAAAGTAAAAAGTTTTTTATTTATATTTAATAACTTATAATAGCTTAAAAAAGTATCGTAATTTTTAAATTTAGTCATAATTTATATAAGTAAACTAGTATTATTATTTTACGAATAATTTTTCTTACTATAGTAAGTATAAATGTGTTTTTATTAAATAGTAATTTTATTAGCATGCTATTATTTTAATACTTTATTATTAATCAATGCTTTTTTTTAAATAACTATTATAAACATACTACTACTAAAGTCAAAAAAATAAAAACATATATTAAATTTATTAAAGTTTATATTCTTTAATAAAAAAGTGTATAAAGGTGTTTTGCTAGTTATAATTAAAATATATAAAAAAGAGTATAGTACTTTATAATAAATTCTTATTTCTAAATTTAATAGAAACTTAGTAATATATAAATTTAGTTATATATATTAAGTTAAAAATATATATTCTTTTAATTATATTACTATTCTATAGCTTTTTTTATTTACTAGTTTTATTTTTTTAGTTAGTCTTAATTCTACGTTCTCTATTCTTAGTTCTTAGCTAATTTTTATTTATTTAATTTTATAAAAACTATATCACAGCTAGCATGAACCTATAGGTAATTATAAGTAATTATAAGTAATAAAACACTATATTAGAACTACTCTAGTATAAAGAAGAAAAGAAAAAAAAAGTGTAAAAAAAAAAGAAAATAAGACTTTTATAAAGTACTTTTAGTGTATATATAAAAATATAATATATAACTTATATATTATAGTGTAGTCTTATGGGAACTATTATTTTTAAGTTTATTTAAATTAAGTACTATATAGAGGCTCCGCACAGGCTATACGGGCTTTTTTATTTCTAGAATCTTATATATATTCTATTTATAGCTTCTATACGTAGCTCTGTAAGCTACGTCTTATAATCTATTTTATACTATATACTATTATTATAGTTACTAATTTTGTCTATACTTTATTGTCTTTTAATATTATGTAGCTTTATCCCTATATATTAGCTCCATAACCCCTGTTAGTTTTATAGAATAAAGATAAATTTCTATAATCTATATAAGAACAACCATAAGAATGGCTAGACTATATTATAGTTCTTTATAATATTTATAAAGGCTAACTATAGTAATTTATTATTACTATAGTAGAGATAGTAGACCTCTGCGAGTAAGTTATAATATTTAAGGAAATTTATAACTACTAGAAAAAAAAGCTATAATAAGTTTAAAAGTAGATTATAGATTTATATATATAGCTATAGTTTAGAAGCCTAATACTTACTGTTTTTACTATTTTTGCTTTTGTTTCTATCCCTGTTCCTACTACTATTCTAACTAAAACTAAATTATTTATAACTATTCTATCTTTATTTATTTTTATTTTATTTTTAATCTATACCCTCTCTGAATGCCTACTTAACTCTAATAGATTTAGTAGTAACTAAAATAACCTTAAATACTTTATAGTATAGATTTATATAAAGATAATTATAAATTAAAACTGTTTTCCTACTGCCGAATCCTGCATAGTTTATATAAATAGATGACTTAAAAATACACTATATAAATAAATCTTTTTATATATTACTAATAGTATTTGCTGTTTATTGGACTATTTTATAATACTAGAAATTTTAAAGTAAGCTTATAGAGACTTAAATTAAGCCTATAATACCTAATAGAATTTATTTAAACTTTATTAGAAAAACTAAGAATTTAGTGTTTTCCTAGTAGAATTTTAATAGTTAGCTTTTAAATCTAGTCTATTTAAAGACTTTCTACTGACCCTTTTAAAGAATGCTATTTCTAAGGAATTATAAGATATATTACTTTATAATTTATTATTAAACTATTAGTACTATCCGCTAGCCTGTTATCTATAAGACTTTAAGAACTACTATTACTATTATAACTTAGCTGCTTTTATAAATAGCTATAAGATCTATAATCTCTAGCCTATAATCTAAAAGTATACTACTTTTTTATTAACAGCTATTCTTACTATCTCTATTACTAAACCTATAAATTTAAGCTATTATTATTAACTAAATTTTTTAAGCTAGAGCTGTAAGGAATGCTGTGAGTATTATTACTATAGCTTAAAAAGTTATTTTATTACCTACTATCCTTACTCTAATATCCGCTAGTTCTGAAGTATTTTTACTTATATATTATTTAGTTTACTATTTCTGTCTTCTATCTGCCCCTCTACCTGCTTCTATATTCTACTATATTCTCTATTATATAGTCTAGTAAAAGCCTTAAACTGTAGCTAAGTTATGTTTTAGCTTTAGAACTATATTTTTATAAAATCTCCGCTATTACTATTTATAAAATATTAATTAAGAAAGAGCTTAATTTATGGTCCTGTACTTTTATACTACTTATTAAACTAATTTTTATTACTATTAAATATCTGATATAGCTTGTTAGTTATATTATTACTATTTATAGCCTTATTAATAGTAGAGCTAACAAAGACTTTGTTAACTAAAATTAGATTATTTCTATAAGCTTCTAGCTAGAACAGCTAAAGAGACTATTTTACTTTTATATTATAAATAGAACTAAGTTCTATAGTAGACCTATTACCTTATATATTATTATAAGACTTTATATTAATAACTATATTAAAATAATCTGCTTATTTATAACTATTTTAGGGTTATACTTTATTATGCTAAGAGTATACTAGCTATAGTATTATAACCCTTAAATTAACTAAGCCATAAACACTTTTATATTTAATAGCTTATTCTATTATAATTATTATAAAATCTTATTTGCTTTAGTATGGATTTATAGAGTTATTTTTATTCTATAAAAATTAATTTCTACATCTTACTGTAACTAGGAGGACTGTAGGAAGCTAAATATTTATTTTATATTTCTAAAAGCCTATATTACATATACTTATTATAGTAGCTACTATTTATTTACTATTTTTATAGAAGATATTAAGTAAGCTTTTACTATAACTAAGAGTATAAACCTATAAAAAAAGCTCCTGTCTAATACCCGGAAATTTCTATTCTAATTTTATTAATTCTTTTTACTAAAAGAAGCTGAAAACTTATTACTATACTACCTATATAATTATAATATTTAGCTAATAGAAGGAAAAACTCTATTTTTTAGCTATTTATATTTAATATCCTGTATAGAGCTATAAGTGCTCCGGGAATGGCTTAATAAGAATTTCTAGAAAGAATTTATCTACTCTAGTAGCTTTCTAATTATATTTCCAGTCCTATTTATAAAAAAGATAGATAGAGGACTTTAATTTTATATTAACTACTATATACTAAATAAAATTATAGTAAAAAACTATTATCCACTACCGCTAACTAAGAAACTACTAAATAATTTAAAGAAGATATAATACTTTTCTAAGATTAATATCCTATAGGCTTTTAATAACCTTTATATTAAAACTAGTTAAAAATAGCTTATAGTATTCTAAACTTATTTTAGCTTATATAAGATACTAATAATACTATTTAGATTAACAGATGCTCCTGTAACCTTTTAGTGGTATATAAATAATATTTTATAGGAATACTTAAACTATTTTTATATTATCTATATAGATAATATCCTAGTTTATAGCTATACTTATACTAAATATAAAGAATATTTTTATTTAATACTAAAAAGCCTACAAGAAGCAGGCCTACACGTAAAAGCGGAAAAGAATAAGTTTTTTATAACTAAAATCTAATTTCTAGGCCTGATTATAGGCTGTAATGGTATCTATATAAATCTAAAGAAAATTAAGATAATAGCTAGCTAGGTAACACTAACTTATATTATAAATATATAGATATTTATTAGCTTTATAAACTTCTAATATTATTTTATATAAGGATTTTTTTATATTACTACTCTATTAGTCCGCCTAATACGGAAGAATATATTATTTAATTAAGATAATAACTATAAGAAAGCTTTTTAGAAATTAAAAATAGTATTTACTATAGCACCTATTCTAGCGCTATTTAATTAGAAAAAAGAAATTATTATTAAAATAAACATCTCTAACTATATCTCTATAAGAATACTATTATAATATAGAGATAATAGTATTCTATAGCTTATTACATTCTTCTTAAAAAAGTACTTAATAATAGAGTGTAATTATAAGATCTATAATAAGAAACTACTAGTAATTATTTATTACTTTAAAAAATAGTAGCTGGAACTTAAGAAATATACCTTACTAATTATAGTAATTATAGACTACTATAATTTAGAATACTTTATAATAATAAAGTTACTAAACTATTATTAAGTTTACTAGTCTGAATTTCTGTTTTGCTTTAACTTTAAGATTATATACCGTCTTAGAAAGTAAGGCATAAAGTTAGACTCTTTAATTAGAAAATTAACTAACTTATTATAAAAAGAGAATAAAAGGCTCCGCTACTAAAGCTAGACTATTTTAAAATAAGAAAATCTAGAATTACTCCCAGCTACTGCCTTACCTGCTATAACTAATTATAAAAAAAATTAGTTTATTTCTTTAACTTATTAGAGATTTCTGCTTATAGAATTATTATAATAATTTATAACTAGCTCTACTAATACGCTACTAAACTATTATTATTTATTAAATTTATTTTTACTTTTATTTTTACTACTGCTACTACTAGACTTATTATTATTTTAGAATTTAAATAAACTAAAAACCTACTACTACTAAGGATTTAGACTTTATTTTAAAAAGACTATTATATACTAATTCTGTAATTAACTTTATATTAACTAACTTATAGAATAGAAATTATAAGAATAAATACCTAACACTACTTAAGTATGCTAAGATAAATGGATATTTATAGTATAAAAAAAAGCTTTATATACCTAATATAAATAAGCTAAAAGCTAAACTACTTTATTTCTACTATAAGAGCCCTATTACTAGCTATATAGGCTGTAATAAGATATATAAACTATTATTCTATAAATACTACTAGCTCTATATATATAACTTTATTATTTGCTAACTTTATAACTACTATACCTACTACTATACTATCTTATTAAAAGAAGTCTATTAAAGAGTTTTAAAACTACTATCTATTCTAGACTATATCTAGAAGAATATATTTATAAACTTTATTATCTACTTACTGCTAAGCGGCTGTTATAATACTATAATAATTATAATTTACTATTTAATAAAAATAAAGCACTTAATTCCCTGCTGAATATGCTATAATGCTAAAGATATTACTTATTTATTTTTAATATATATATAAAAGCTCTATAACTTACTAAGTACTATTTTTTCTAATTATAAACTTTAGTTTATTTCTAAATTCTGAAAGCACCTAAACTGCTAGCTGAAGATTATAATCCTGCTATTAACTATATACTATTTTAAGACTAATAGCTAGTTAGAATAGACTAATACGGTCTTTAAATAATACCTATAGTTATATATTAGCTATTTATAAAATAACTAGTTTAAATAACTACTACTAGTTAAGTTTATTTTAAACTCTATTTACTTAAAAAGTACTATTATTTTTTTATTCTTTGTAAATTACGGCTTCTACTTAAGAGTTAGGTTTAAACTATTAGCTATTATCTACTCTATATAAAGCTAAGACTCTAAAAAGCTTATATTTAAGATATAAGAGATTATAGACTACTTATATACTAAACTATTAACTATATAAGTTTATTATAAAAACTAGGTAAATATACACCGCTATCTTACTTATCTATTCTATATAAAAGATTTTATATAGCTAGATGCCTAAAATATCAAGACTTTATACTCTATAAAAAAACTAGATTAGAAGAATCTAGGCCTGTTTTAAGTTATAAAGGCTGTATTACTATACGCCTACTATCTTAAACTATTAAATAAATTCTATTATTATAATATATTCTATATTAGTTTGTTTTGCTTTATAGTAATTAATTTATTATTCTACTAGCAGATACCGCCTTCTCTGCTAATAAAAATTAATAGTAAGTAAAAGTAGTTTATTAAAGAGATTATTAACTTCTACTAAAACCGCTATAGCTATAATAGTATTCTATAACTAAAGTATATAGTTAAATAAACTAGATATAATAAGTTAACTAAGATCTCTACCTACTAGATAGAGAATACTATTAACGTAATTTAAGTATTCTATTAGTAGTATTCTAAAAAGCCTATTTTTTAAGGCAACCGTAGAGACTATAGTTATAAGAAAAAAAGTACTATTATAATATAATTCTATAAAAACTATTACTTTTAAGTTTATTTAAATTAAATATTATATAGAGCCTTTACACAGGCCATGTGGGCTCTTTTATTTTTAGAATTTTATATATATTCTATTTATAGTCTCTATATATAGCTCTGTAAGCTACGTCTTATAATCTACTTTATATTATATACTATTATTATAGTTACTAATCTTATCTATACTCTACTACCTTCTAACATTATAAACATAATAAATAACTTATATATAAGATATTTTAAGTAACTATAGAATATAGCTATAGTATATAATAGGTTATTATATTACTTTTTTTTAAAAAAATAGGATTATTCTCAATCCTGGAGGAAAATAGTAAAATAAGTAAAAAAAATAAAATAAAATATAGACTTTTAGTCTCTATATTATTTTCTTCTTCTTTTTTTTTTTTTTTTACTTTTTTTAAATGTTAGATTGTCCTCATCTGTTGGTTTTAGTATATCTTATTATTAATAAGCTTTTAGTTAAGCTTTTAGTTTTATTTATAATACTTTATAAACCCATAATAAAGCTAAAGAGTATTAATAAAATAATTAACTTATAAAATATAGTTTATAAGCTTATATAGAGTCTAATTTTAAATAGCTATTTTAAGCTTTTCTTTAGTATTACTTATTACGCTATATTATTTAGAGTAAGGGAGATAGTGCCTATAACTAAAAGTATAAAAACTAAACTAAAACTAGTAATAGTTATTATTAGATTAATTTACTATAAAGTATTTCTCTTTAGTATAAGTGTGTTAAGTAGCTTGTTTTATTTATTAATATTCTTTTAATATATTAAGTTAATTACTAGCTTAATAAATGTTATATTAGGTATTATAATATTATATTTAGCATTAATTTTAGCGTTTTTAGGCTAGATTATGCGTTAATTAATTAAATCCAGCATTATTCTTATTAATTTATTTTATTTTTAGCTAACAATTAGGTCATGACGTTCAGTGTTATAAAAAATAAACTATATAGTAGTATAATACCGTTTTATTACTAGATTAGCTAAAAAGAACTAATTAACTACGCCTATTAGCTAATTATTATGCCCTGTAATAGAAATACCTTTCTATGAATAATAGAACCTAGGTTAAAGGTGTTTCTTGATAACTTAATATAGTTAAAAATAAATAAAAATAGTTTCTCTAGCTCTGGTGTCTAGTAAGCTAAAAAGATTAATACCTATACCCCTTAAAGTAACTTAACACTTTATTGTAAGAGCAGGGCCACTAATTATGTCGTTTAGCCGTACAGGTGCACTAGATACTCCAGTAGGGAACTCTAGGCAGAAGACTTCGCCTAGAGTAATTCGTTTCCTGAGCTTTTGTTTGGTTCTAGGGCATCATCTGAGTACTCGACATACTCTTCTTAACCAACTACTTTATTCTTAATTCTCTTAGGCGTCAAGTAATCACGCGAGAGATAACCGGGTTTGCTATAGCTATAGCAAGTTTGCTTAGTGAGTAAGACTAGGGTAATTGCTGGTTTAATATTAAGGGCTGGCGCAGGCTTGCTCTTCTTGATGCTTCTTAGCGGGCTTCCTCTAGCTTAGAGCAGCACTCTACGCTCTGTACGCTCGCGGTTAGATCGGGCTAGTCCACGTGCCATGTGCTGAGCCTTATTGCAGTACATCTCAAAGATGTAGTACTCCTGGGCGTATTTGCTTTCCATGTGTGTACGTAGCTCGCTGTACAGCATCTCATGGAGGTCTTCCTTCCACTGATCTTGTGGTGTCCTGGCAAGATTGGCAAGCCGCATGAAGTTTGCTAGGAACTGGTTGAAATCGTTGGAGTGCTTCATCCTGAGAGACCTGAGCTCTTGTCGTGCCTTGATGCGTTGGTCAGGGTCTTCAAAGACGCTCTGGAGGTACTGTATCACGTCTTCCACAGCAACTTCTTCTCCTCGGTCTTCTCTGGCGTCCAGGAAAGGGTTAAGAAAGTCGCTGGCTTTGCCGGCGATGCGAGTCTGGATATAAGCAATTCGTGCTGCTTCTGTGGCATCTGGATCGTCGCACTCATACCAGTCGGCGTTGAGCCTGAGCTTGTTTCTCATCTGCTTGTTCCAGTTCTTGAAGGTCGGGTTGACGCCGTCGTCGAGAATAGGCGGGTCAGGGAATTTGGCAGACCTCTTGCCTTGTGAGACGCTTAGATGGGTAGCGTATACTGATCCTGGGGTCGTCGGTTCTTGTCGGGTGGCTGCACCTGGCGTACGATGCAGAGCAGGGCTTGATCCTCCACGAAGAGAAGGGAACCTGGCATTCTGGCGTGTCTGCCATTGCTTGGCAGGCTGCGACGGAGTTTCATCAGCCTCGGAGATTGCTTCTTCTTCTTCTTCTTCCAGTGGTTGAATTGGCTTTGGCTGATGTCGAGCTTTCACAGCCTTCTCTGCTTGAGTCTTCACCTTGGATGGGAGCAGGGCTTCTGCAATCTCGCTCTCAGCATGTAGGGCATCGTTGGCAATGCGGAACAAAGTGTCGGTCTGCTGCTCTAGTGCTTTGATATAGAGAATTTGCTCATGAAGCTCGTCGGCAATCTCTGTCGGATCCATTTTG
Organism: Zopfia rhizophila CBS 207.26; assembly: GCA_010093925.1. NCBI lineage: Eukaryota > Fungi > Ascomycota > Dothideomycetes > Zopfiaceae > Zopfia > Zopfia rhizophila. The sequence continues at coordinate 36,730 of ML994752.1, read as the reverse complement.
GTCCATGTGGTGATGTCGGTGGTAAGCGTTTGTCCTTCGCCACCCTTGGAACGCTCCTTGATGGTTATGGGGATGCTCTTGTCTCTTGCTTGCTTTTCCAGACGTCTGAGCTTGTCTCGCCGGTCGTCTTCAAGCTCTCTTGTCGATATATAGAAGTGATGTGGGGTGTCCTCAGGGTAAAGAGTAATGTCGTCATTGATGCCGATGCTTGGGAAGGCCCTCAGCTCCAGGGCGGTTGCTTTCACCATTTTGTCTTTGCCTTGCCTCACACCACTGCAGAGTTCACAGGAATTACCACGAGGTTTAACGTTTTCAACTACATAAAGCAACCTGATGGCTACTATAACTCAGCAGGCTTGCAAGCAGGGGCCCGGGGGTGTAGATCGTCCTAACTCGGTTTACAACCGGGCAGTGCTAGCAGTGCTTGGCTTCCTAGCTCTTGCTCTTTCTTCTCCACTCAGCCGCCTCGTGACGCGCACTGAGATTGTTCTTGTGTGTGTGCTGGCCGTCTGCACGCTGCAGACGTAGTGACGCTTGTCTGTGGGTTGCCGCTGGTTGCCGAGTTGGCGTAATGGCGCTTGTCGATGGGTTGCTGTCGTCGTCGTCGTCACGATGAGAGCCTGCAGGAAGTGCGTCTCCTGAGGATGATCAGTGAATAGGTGTCTTGGTGAGAGCTCTAGAAGGTCCGTTATCTGGAGATGACCAGAGAGTATCGTGGTGAGAGCTCCTAGAGCCAGCCGCGTGCTGCTTTTTGGAGATGACCAGAGATTCAAATGCGATGAGAGCCTGTCGTAGGTTGATCGCTCTTGCCTGCCAATCCAGGGCTTCGTTACACTACCTCGTAGTGCAATTGGGGTTGCCTATCACGGTAGGACTTGAAAAGAGTGAGAAAGTCGTCGGCACTGCAAACTACGTTTGAGCACTCGGTTTGACTGATATTATGCCGCCTTCACAGGCCAAAGAAGGGGTGATACTAGAGTAATGTCACGGCCAGCATGAACCTATAGGCAATCGCAAGTGGTTGCGAGCAATAAGGCGCTGTATTGGAGCTACTCTAGTATGAAGAAGAGAAAAGAAGAAGAATTGAAAAAGGGGGGGAGGCGAGGCTTTTATAGAGCGCTCTCAGGGTGCATGTGAAAGCGTAGCACGTGAGTCACGAGCGTAACAGGTGACTCACATGTGAAACACTTCACGTGACCGTAGCATGTGACGGGCCGTCACAATAAAGTAATTCATGTACAAGGGGGTAACCTGAGCGGGCCAGGTGCGCTCCCTGCTAGTGTTTCCATCGCCACATTAATAACTAGTGCTTATTCATATGTTTAATACTTTGTAGGACCCCCATCTGCGTTAATTACAGCTAGGCAACGCTCCCTCATGTTACCTGTATACTTTTCAAAGTCTTCTGGTTCTAATTTCTCCCATTCTTCCTCTACGTATCTCCTAACTTCTTCTTCCGTTGTTGGAAACCGACGTTGGATTCTCCCTTTTAACAGCCTCCAAACATTCTCAATTGGGTTCAGATCTGGGGAGTTCGCCGGCCATTCCATTAAAATCATGCCATTCTGCTCCCAAGCTAAGCGAGTCGCCTTTGCAGCATGAATCAAGGCATTGTCCTCAACAAGAATAGGCTGATACCGTAACGTTTACCATATATCCCAGGCAAACGCCTTAATTTTAGGACATATATATATACGGTATACGTCCCTATTTATTGTCTTCGTTTTATAACCTAGCTCAGTCGACTAATCCTTCTTAAAAACAACTAGTGGCCCTTTATACCCATGAGAGATACTACCATGAATCATCCAGCTTAAATAGCCCCTAAACTTAGGAACATAGCAATCAATATTGTACTTCTCTTCCGCGCTTCGTGTAACAAATATCTGATCTCCTCCTGTATGAATAGAAGCTTTATCAGTCCAGATTACCGCTGCCCACATTTCTAGGGTCTATTCTAGGTAAGAATAGGCCTATTTTAGTTAAGCCTCTTGTTGTTTAGGTGTAATAAGAGGCTTTTCTATTACAATACGATAAAAGTATTCCTCTTTCTTAAAGGCTCTATATAAGGATCGCTTGTAGATAGAGATACCTTCTAAGAGAGCAATCTCTTTAAAGGGCTTTCTTTAATACCAATAATCTTATATAGCACGAGCAATAAGACGCTTTTAGGTTAGAATATTAATATTCAGCTTTCTTCCTTTTTGCTTTTAGGAAGTCCATATATTCTTTTGTAAAGAGTATAAAATTGTCTTTATAGAAATACTAAGTGAGTTACCAATCTCATTATGAGTCCAGCCCGCGTACTGATTTAGAGAGTAGGTAATATCACGCTCACGGTAGCAGAGTCATGTACCTAGATCCTAAAGAATAGAATATTAAAGTAGAGGTAGATGATTCCCATGATTCTGACGTATAAGATTTAACATTTTAAGCATATAGATCTCTATTTAGGATACTATTATAATTTATATAGCATACAAGTACCCATTCTAGCTGCTTCTGTATAGTATTTATAATCTAAGAGAATTACTATTCAGCTAACGAAGCTATAATATAAAGAGTTATACTATATTTAGTTTAAAGCTATACTAATGCTAGTAGGGAGCGCACCTAGCCCACTTAGGTTACCCCCTTATATTCTATAACTTAGTTAATATAATTAAAATAAGTAAACAACTTAGTAGAAAAGTTGTAACTAAAGTTCTAATACTATTAACTATTAAGTTTAAACCTAAAAAGTAGATAGCTATAACTAGTATATTTTTTAAGCTAGCTAAAAATAACAAAACTTATACTAAGTTTATTTATATTTTAGTTTAGTTATACTAGCTATAAGAAACACGTTAACTAAAGATCTTAAAATAAAAATAATAAAAAACTATTAGTAGCTTTAAAAAAGAGCCATAATATTAAAATAGTAAGATTATAAAACAAAAGCTTAATATATTTAAGTATAAAGAAATTATAAAAGTTTAGTTTTAATATTTATACTTAATAGTACTTTTTTACTTAGAATGTTTTATTTATATAAGTAATAAAAAGTTTTTATATAAATAAAAAATATACTATAAATTATAGAAAATAGATTTTAAAAAAGTATATAAAAATATACTTTTAATACTTTAAATATTAGAAAAAGCGTTAATGTTGCTATTTTAACTATTTTAATATACTAAATAGTATAATACTTTATAAGAAACATATATTTAATATATATTTAATATTTTATTAATGTACATAGGTTTTATTTCTACTCGTATATATTAAAAAAAATTAATTATTATTACTACTTAGTAAAGTAGTATAAAAAAAAGCTACTACTATAATAAAAATAATAAAAATATTTTTAGAGTATAAGTATATAGTAAAAGTGTAATAATATTACTTAGTTTTAAAAGAAACTAGCTAAATAAGCTACTAAAATATTAGAATACTTATTAAGTAGGTTTTATTACTAGAAATTATTATATAAAAAGTAATAAAATATTTAACTTACTATATTTTATTTATGTACTTATAGCCTAATATTTTTATAAAGAAATATATTACTTTATATATATTACTCTTTATAAAAGAAATTACTATAAATAATTACATTAAGAAATAATAGACTTTTAGGTTTAAATATCTATTAAATAAAATTATAAAGCAGCTTTATATGTTTTAAAAGCTTATACTTATTACTATTTTTAATTTAGTATAATTAGGTAGTTATAAGTGTATTTAACTTAATATTTTTATTAAGTATATTAAAAGAATATTATTATTATAAGTTATTAACTTACTAATATAATATTATACTAGTAATAAGCCGTTTAACTAATTATATAATACTAATTAGTTCCCTTACTTCCGGATTAGAGAGCTTAATAGACTTAGTAGAAGTTAATTAACTTAGTAAAAATAAAAGAAAGTAATACAGTAAGTTAAGATTTAATAGAATAGTATTAAACTATTTTACTTAAGGTATGAATCTTAATTTTAGAGTAACTATAAAAAATTAAAAGTAACTATAAGCTATTTAATGTCCTATACTTATAGTAAATCCTTTATATGTATATTATATACTAATTAGAAGTATATTAGATACTACTAAAAAAGATAAGAGAAGATAAGTTTAGCTTAAAGCTATACTTACTCTTATCTTCTTTATTATTACTTATTTTTTTTATATTTTACTATAGCTAGTTACCTAATTTGCTTATCTAATCTAGGTATTATTCCTTATAGAACTTAAACTTACTTTAGAGTAATTTTATTTATAAGTTCTGTCTATACTAGTTTATCTCTACTTTTTAGTATTATTTATATATATTTTTATACTATTTTTTTTATAACAGCGCCTTTTTAGCTACGCCTGTTTTTTTATTATAATTTATAATATTATTCCCTTCCTCTAAGCCTTTAGCTTAAAGGTTATTTTTTTTTTATAAATAATATAAAAGTAGCTGGTTCTTTATGTGAAAGTTGAAATTATAAAAACTTCTTATACCTTTTCTATTCTTCTAATTTCCTAAGAATAACTTGAGCGGAATTGTTTTTAATATAAGCTTACTATTTAGCTTAAAGAATTTAAAAGTATAGCTATTTTATGCCATTCTCTTATTCTTATTATTATAATATTAATTACCGTTACTTGGTGGATTTAACCTTTAAGTAATATTCTAAGTATATTAATTAAAACATAAAATATAATCTTATAGTATTATAATAAGAATAAAATTATTTAAATTATAATAAAAAGAAATTACGCTAGTAGATTAAGAAATTTTATTAGGAATTCTTTAAAGCTTATTATATTCTATTAGATTAGTTACAGAGCATCTAGTAATAATTATTAGATCTAAATTATAAGTTCTAGACTTATAAGTTTTAGCTCTATTAGTAACTAGCTTAAATAAATTCTTAAGAAAAAAAGTTATTCCAGCATAAGCTTACCTTAATTAACAAAGTTTATATAATAAAGAAGAAAGAATAAAACTATTAGAATTAATCTAATATATTACTACTTATAGTGTCTAATATCGCTTTATCTTTCTTTTCAGGTTTTAAGTAGAATATCTTATATTCTTCTTATTTATTAGATATAGCCTTAGAGTAAGTATTTATTACTTTATTTAATAATACTAGTTAATTAGCTCTAAACTATTTTTTAAGTTTCTAACTAGCTCCTACGTGCTATCTTAAGGTCTATAGTTTTTCTATTTAACTAAATACTTTTACTAATATCTAAATTATTAGTAGTCTAGAATCTGTTGGACCTCATACTTAGTAGTATCTTCCTTAAGTTTAAGTTTTATCTATAGTTCAGTATTTAGTAGTGCTGGTTCTAATTTTAAAATATAAAAAACTAAGTAAATTCTTATATTCTTAAGTAGTTATAGTTTATAATTTATACATTCTATTTATTATTTAATCTTAAATAGTCCTAATTTAACGTGATCCAGTTTTTTTAATGGTTGTTTTATTTCTAAATTTTTTTATAATAGGAAAATCTTATCTCCCTTTTTAAAAGTTAGTCCCTTAACTTTAGTCCTGTTCTTAATTTATTTGCTAAGATTACCTTTATAGGTGATTTCCTATATAATTTTCTAGTAAAGTTATTATAGTTCTTTAACCTTTAGTCTTATAGATTCTGATATTTTGTTTAGTTTCTATGGTTCTTAATAAGCCGTAGGCTTATAACTATAATTTATATAGAATAGTAATTTTCTTATGTTAATAACTTTACAGAGTTATATATAAACTTAGCTATTAATAATAAGTTAATCTAATTATCTTATTATTCATTAACGTATATTTATAGATATTATTCTAATGTTTGGTTTATCTATTCTATTTATCTATTTATTTATAAGTAAAATGCTGTTAAGAGGTGATATTCAGCCCCTAGCTTTCTAATAAACATTTTCTAAAATATTAATATAAATAATTTATTTTTGTCTGTGATAAATTCTTATAATAATCTATATTATACTATTAGTAGTTTAATAAGTATAGTTACCAATTTATCTGCTTTAATTTCCGTGTGTGTAGGTTTAAAGTATATATATTTTATAAATTAGTTTATTATAACTAGTATCATATCATACCACTAGCCTTAAAAGGTGGTTGTTATTGGTATTTTTATAATAAAGTCTATTATAACTAAGTCCTATAGTAAGTCTAGTAAAGGAATTAGTTATATAAGTCTATATTTCTTATATTATAATACTTTATTCTTTTTGCACTTAATATATTCTAAAAGAATAATTCTAACTTTTTTTTATATTCCTGGAATCTAAAAGTGTCTGTTAATATATTTTATAGTTTTTTTAACTTCTTAATATTTATGTATTTTAACTAAATGTTAGTTTTTAATTAGCTCTATTTATAATTCATCTAATACATAAATTATTTCTTAGTCTAGATTCTAAAGTAGTTGTTTATTATTAAACTCTCTTATTTATTTTTCCTAAGTGTTTTTAATAATAACTATTATTTTAATATTTATTTATAAGCTTCCTAGAGATCCATCTTGTCTTTATTAAAATATTATATTATATACTTCTAGTATATTTTTTTATATAATCTATTTATTAACTAAGTGTGTCAGCCGCTGTATTTTCTTTTCCTAATTTATAAAGTATTTAAAAGTTAAAAGTAGAAACTAGTTTCTATTATCTAACCTATTATTAATTTAGCTTCTTTATTATTATAAATGCTGTTAGATTTTTGTAATTTGAATATATAATAATCTAGTACTTAGCTCCTTTTAAGTAATGTTTCTATTTTTTAAATACTTAAACTATAGCCAACAGTTCTTTATTATGGATATTATAGTTTAACTTAGTAGTTATAAGTTTATAAAATAAGAAGTCTACTAGATATTTATATTTATTATTTTATATTTATAATAGAATAGCTTTTATAGCTCCGTCTAATGCGTCTATATATATTTATATTTAAAGTTATAAGTTAAACATCTTTAATATTAGTAGTTATTAAAATATTTTTTTTAATATTATAAAAGCGTTTTTCTCGCATTATTCTTACTTAAATTATTAATTCTTTTTTAATAATTCCGTTAAGGGTGCCGTAATTTTTGAGTAGTTCTTAATAAATTATTAGCAGAATTTTATAAATCTAAGAAAAGAATAAACTTCTTTTATACTTATTAGTGTTAGCTAAGATAGTATATTTTTTATCTTATTAGAGTTAACTGCTATTCTTTCTTAAAATACTAAGTATTCTAAGAATTTAACTTCCGTTCTATAAAACACGCATTTTTTGGTTTAAATATATAATTTATGTATTTTAAGTTTTTATAATATTATCTTAATATACTCAACGTGTTCTTCTAGCGTCCTATTTATATATATAAATATATTATTAAAATATACTATTATAAATACGTCTAGATACTCTCTTAGTATATAGTTAATAATTATCTAGAATGTTACTAGTGTATTAGTAAGTCCTATTAGTATAACTAGGTATTTAAATAATTTATATCTTATTTTAAATACTGTCATCCATTCGTGGTCTTTGGCTATTTATATTTAATAGTATTTATTTTTTATATTAAAGAGGCTAAACCATTTGGCTCTTTTAAGCTTATTTATAAGTTCTAATATTAATAGTATAGAGTAACGATTTTTTACTATAGCTTTATTAAGATATCTGTAATTAATACATAACCTTAGTTTTCTATTTTTTTTTATATAAAGAGTATTACTAAAGCTATCTTGCTCTAGCTTATTTATATATATCCTTTTATAAATTTTCCTACAGAAACTTCCGTAGTTTCTCCTGCTAATAAATAGGTACTTAATATAATAATTCTAGTTTTAGATCTGTTTCTTCTTTAAGCGTGATCTTATAATTCCAGTCTTAATATTCTAGTAACTAGTTTTTAGCTTTTTCAAAGAACTATTCTCTGAATTCCTCTTAATATTCTTTTAGTATAATAAATTTAGTCTTATAAAGTGTTGTTTTCTTTATTTAAATTATTATTTATTATTATTATCTATAGCATTCACTCCTGTTACCTATAGTTTTTTATTTCTAATTAATAGTTAGGTTTTATTATGCTAGCTAGTTTTATCCTAAGATAAAATTCTTACTACCTAGATTTATGATTTTAATGCGGCAGTTATTCCTATAATCTGCTACCTAAATAGTTATATTCTATATTTTAAGATTAATTAAACTTTTTTTAAATACTATCAGACTATCGTCTACGCATCTTACTTATATAGGTTTATTTAAAACTTTAGTTAATATCTAGTATCTTTATATTTACTTATTTAATATAAGTATTTTACTAGCCCTACTGTCTATAAGCGCTAGTATTTAGTTACTATTAATATATATATTTATATATAGCTTATTTTCGTGTTTCCTTTAGTTTAGTTATATGTATATAATTAATATATCTCTTTTAACCCTTTTTTAGCTCTCTAGTAGCTTGGTTCTAGTTTACTAGTTTTCTAGTTTTTTATCTATATTTAACTCCTAAGTAGTAGTTATTTCTTTAGTGTTTCTTTCTTAGGTCTATAGATTAGATATTTTTAGAATTAGCATGCTTCTTTATTAAGTATTTTATGTATATTCTTAGCTTATTCTCTATAATCCTCGTATTTCTATTTTAGGAAACATTCTTAATATGTGAGTTTCTTATGTAATTCTGTAGCTAACTATCTTTTTTAATAATATTCAGCTTAATGTAATTAATATTCTAGCTAGTATTAGTCCTATAATAGCTATTTATATTTATTAGAGTATGAATCCTATAACTCGTTTTCTAAGTTCGTGTAGACTAGTTCTTATTATTTATTTAATTTTTTCTTATTTATAATTTGTTATAATATTTTTTTTGTCCTTAGTTTTTTAATATGTATAGCATGTTTATTCTATTTGTAGTTTTTTTTTATATAAGTAATAGCTATATATATTTAGTATTTTTATCTTATTATTCTATTTACAGCGTTGTTATCCTGTATTTATAAGATTAATAAAAAGGTTTCTTCTTTTTTTTTTATTTTAATCCCATTCTAGTTCCGGATGTCTTACAGGATAATAATAAGTTATATAGTTTATAACTAGCATAAGTTCTTATTTATAGATCTTATTTATTTATATGGCTAATACTTGTTTATTGAGCCCTTTATATTACTTATTTCCTACTAATTATAATACTTATTAGTATTTATTTATTCTGTTTTTAAGAATAATCTTTTAGTATTTAGTAATATAGTATTCCTCTAGATAGTACTCTAATCTATATATTTAATAATATTTCTAGTATACTTATTATATAATTATTATAGATATAAGTTTCTTTTTGTTTTCTATTTTATAATCTTTTCTTTATCTAAATTTCTAATTTTCTTTTCTAAAGGGTCCTCTTTCTTGTTGTATGATCTTATAGAATTTATTAGCTTTTTCTAATAAGTTAGCATAATATTATCTAATAGCTGCTTTTTATATAATAGTAATTATATTATTAGTTTACCTAGCTAAATAGTTTTTTACTTATTAATATAGTATTTTATATTTTTACTTAAGATATATATAGCTTCCGCAGATCTAGTATTATTTTTTTTAAATTTATTATGTGATAGTCTCTTTAGTTACCTAGTCTTTTACTTATTCTACTTAAACTATAGCTATCTTAACTTCTTTAAATACCTTAATTTAGATATAAATTTTTTTAATATTTACTTATTATTACTTATAGTCTTTAATGAAGTGTCCCTGTCTCTTATATTTTAAATAAGCTTTTTATATATAGTGTTTTCTTTATTCCTTAGCTCACTTCCCTTACTATTTATTAATAAAGACTTTATTATAGTTAATATCTATTTTATTATAAGTTTAGTTATCTTTCTTATTTCTTTTAGGTATATAGATTATTAATTTCTCTTATATCTTCTTCTCTTACTTCTGTTAGTACTGGTAATTATTAATAGTTACTACTTATTTAATAATTCTGAGCAAGATACTTAGTTATTTTTCTTTAGAGATTTTATCCTTAATTCTATTTTTTAGTCCTTTATAGTACATTATAACTAATAGTGAGTCTACTTAATTAAGTTATAATTAGATTTATTTAAACTCTACTATATAATTAGCTACTAATATTTATTATTTAAGTTATTAAAGCTTTTAAATTACCTCTATTTCTTTATTAATTTCTCTAAAGACTATAATTATTTTCTTTTTAAAGCTTTTATAATTTTTAAAGGCTTGCCTTTTATTATTATTATAGTCTTTAAGTCCTATTACTCCTAGATTAGGGTCTTTATTTGCTAAATAGTTTCTAGTAAGTAGTTTAAATTATTTTATAACTCTCTTTATTATATTTATATTAGCTACTAAGATCTAATCTTAGTTAGTTATAAATAATACTTAATTAAATTAATAATAAAGATTTATAGCTATTATAAAGGTCTTAAGTTTATCCTAATTACTATTAAACTTTATAAGTGATTATATTTTTGCTGTTTTTTTTTAGTGGTTTTTCTTACTACTACCTGTTATTATAGGTTAACTAGAGTATTACGTGACTTTATAATAGCTACTTTTTTTTTCTAGATAATTTATTACGCACTTTTCTATTCTTTAGATGTATTTTTAGTTATAGATAAAAATCCTACTATAACTTCTTCTTTACTACTACTTTCTTCTAACAAATAGAGTTCTTATTTATCCTTATAATAGGTTATTATAGACCTTATTTAGATAATATAGTGTTAGAATCTATTTAATAGCTTTTTTTATTTTTTTGAGATAGTAGTTACTATGTTATAAGTTACTAACTTACTAATATAATATTATACTAGTAATAAGCTGTTTAATTAATTATATAACGCTAATTAGTTCCCTCGCTTCTAGATTAGAGAGCTTAATAGACTTAGTGGAAGTTAGTTAACTTAGTAAAAATAAAAGAAAACAATACAGTAAGTTAAGGTTTAATAAGATAGTATTAAACTATTTTACTTAAAATATAAATCCTAATTTTAGAGTAATTATAAAGAATTAAAAGTAACTATAAGCTATTTAATGTCCCATACTTATAATAAATCATCCGTGTGTATTATATACTAATTAGAAGTATATTAAATATTACTAAAGAAAATAAGAAAAGATAAATTTAGCTTAAGATTATATCTACTCTTATTTTCTTTATTAGCACTTATTTTTTTTATATTTTACTATAACTAGTTATCTGATTTACTTACCTAATCTAGGTATTATTTCTTATAGAACTTAAACTTACTTTAGAGTAATTTTATTTATAAGTTCTATCTACGCTAGTTTACTTCTACTTTTTAGTATTACTTATATATATTTTTATACTATTTTTTTATAATAGCGCCTTTTTGGCTACGCCTGCTTTTTTATTACAGCCTATAATAACTATATACTCTAGTTTATATAATATTTAAGATTAGTACTTAATTACTAAATATATATAACTTATAGTAAGTGTTTTATTATAAAAAGAAATAGAATATACTTTTACAATTATAATAACAGGCTTAGTTTTTATGTATTATAATATAAATACAGGTTAATAAAATAAGTTAGCTCTATTTTAGCTATATTAAGATAGAAAGAAAAGAGATATAAAAAAGGCTTATTTTTAAATAAAATAGTGTATAGTTTAAATATAAACTAACTATACTTTAAGCTCTATACTAAATTATAACTAATATAACTAGTTATAATATTATGTAACTTATAGTAAGTTAATTAAATAATACTATTATATTACCCTCCTTTAAAAAAGGCCTATTTCTAAGGCTTTAGATTATAATTTTCTTTTTACTAGTTTTTATATTACTTTTATTTTTAAAGTTATTTTATTATTCTCTTTTATTATTTTCAGGTTCTTTTCTAGTTTATATACTTTTAATTAGGTATTTAATTATTCTAGTAGTTTTACTTTCTTTAAATAGACTTTATAATAGTTTTCTATTTTATATAAAGTACTTATAAAGCTTTAGACATTATACTAAGTAGAATTTAAGTTATAAGCTAATTAAAATACTTTATACTATAGTTAGCTATAAAATAGGTAGCTATTAAGGATTTTTTATACTAGCTACTTAAAATACTTATTAATCTTAATAGATAGTTTTTTAAGTTTAATTTAACTAAATAGTAGGTAAGTAAAAGTCTTTTATAAATAGTTTATATAAAAAATATTAAGTATACATATATATAACAGCAACTTAAAGTAATAACAGTATTTCTTTATATCTATAATAAAATAAAATCCGTATATTTACTAGTTAATCTTTTAGCTAAATTAACTAGTAGTAAAGCTCTTAAGTTTAATATATATTTAATTTTTTTATAAAGAAGTTTAGCTTATAGTGCTTTTTATTAGTTTATTAAATTTATTACTTTTATACTTATATAATTTCTTATTAAGTTATTTCTATAACTAGCTTTATTATATTATAATAAACTTTAGTATAGCTTTATACTTTTTTACGTAATATTTATTTACAAACTATAATAAATACCTCTATATATTCTTTTTAGTTCTAGTAATAAATTAGCTAGTAGCTAAACTTAATTTAATAAAGTAATAAATTTATAGTCTTATATAATAGAATTACTTAGGCCTAGTTTATATAAAATAGTAGGTCTAACTAGTTATTCTAATAATAGTTAATAAATAAGCATAAGCACTAGTTAATATACTAGTTTAAAATCTTAATATTTTCATTAATTTAAAAATAATATAGTATTAAGAGCTTTTATTTAATTTCTATTAGTTAATATAGCTTATTTATAAATACTAAATTAAACTAAAAAATATAGTTAGAAACTATTAATTTAAATAGGCTAAATACTTATTAAATATAGTAATAGTACATATTAGCTACTTAAGTAGTTATAGTTATTTTATAGTAAAATAATAAAAAGTAGTACTTATTTAACTAATTTATAATAATAAAAGTACAGTTATATTCTTTTTTATTTAAAAGAAAAAACTTAAAGCTTATAAAGATATTTTACTATACTTACTTAAAAATTAGTAGTAATTTAAGTAAGTTTGAAGTTTTATTATAAAATATATAGCTCTATATATAAGCTTTATATATAGTTATATAATTATTTATATAATTATTTATATAGCTTTAGTAGTAGTAATTTATCATAGTTAATAATAAGTAAAAGTTTATTATAGATAATAATTATAAATAGAAGGTAATAAAATAACTAAAAGAAAATTATTAGCTATTAGTAAAAAAGCACGTATAAGAACTTAACACTAAATAAAAAATAAAGTAAACACTTTAAATAACTAAGTAGAAAGTAAAGCTTTTAGCTAATATTATTAAAATAATTAATAGAACTAATAGTAAAGAAGACACGTAACGTTTTACATATATAAATATATAATAAATAAGTATAATAAATAGTACTAAGAGCTTAGTATACTTATTAGAACTTATTATTTAATAAATTATAAGTAGAAAATTTACTATATAAAGGGCGTTCTCTTTAGCTTTTAGATAGTTTCTTTTTTTATACTTATCTTCTTATTCTTAAGTAACTTTCTAGAATTAGTTATGTAATAAATTAGTTAAAACTATTATTTATTATATCTTTATATTATTAGAATAATTATGTAAGTAAGTTACTATATAATTTTATATTACTATTAAAGTATTTAACTTAGTATTTACTTATACTTACTACATTAAAGAGATTTATATATATTTTTTTTATAATATAGTAATAAAGGCTATATAATATACTATTATATAAAGATCTTAAATACATAAACGTTATAGTCTATTTTGTAATACTATAAGTACTTATAAATTATATAACTTATATATAATAATAATAGGCTTAAGTAGTTTAGTCTTAGTACTAGATTTATCTATAGCTTAAATTATATAGTAGTAATAGTAGTAGATTCTAAAGCTATAGTAAATAATTATAAAATTAAAAAACTAAGCTAATATAAGAGTTTATATATTAAGTACTAAAGTATAATTATTAAAAATATTTTATGAAATACGTAAATACCTTAAAAGGTTTTTAACAGAAATGGAAATATACACCTATTTTAATAAAAAAATTTTTTTTTAAGAATTACAATGAAATTGTTGTAACTAGTATAAATATAAAAAGTAGAATTATAAATTAGTTCAAGCCCTTAGCTAAAAACTATATAAATAAGAAAACTAAAGAAACCAATATAATTAACAAAAATAAAAGTAGTTTTTAAAAGTTATAATAATTTTAAAATTAAGATAACTATAGTTTTTAAAGAAATTAATAAAAAATGTACTATAAACAGTAAGATACAAAATCTTAAATAAATAAAATTAGTTTTAGTATATACTATAGAGTTCTAATAATTATAGTTATAAATTAACTAAAATAATATACTATTAATAACAGCTTATTATGCTAGACTTAAGAATTAAATTAAAAATAAATTAGCTAAAAGAAATTAACTAAATAACCTTTACACTCTTACAGAATGTATTATGTAAATAGATAATTAATAGTATAAGTAAAAACTAGAGTATAAAAAGAGTTAAGTAATAATTATAAAAAAAAAACATTAACACAATAAAATTAGGTATATAATAAAATAAATATTAATAAGGTCTAAATAAAAAAGTTTAAATTATTAAAAAAGCTAAAAAAGTAGTTTATAGCTTAAAAATATAAAAGGCAACTTAATAAAAAAATATATCTAAAATATAGTAATATTAAACACTTTATAAATAAATATCTAAATAAGAAGTAAAGAAATATAATAGTTAGAATAAAACCTAAACCTATAGAATAGAACTTATAGTAAAAAGAAACTTTATTAGTTAAAGTTATTAACAAGAAACTTAATAACAATTAGTGGTAAATCTATAAATTTAATAAATACTATAAAAAAAAACTATAAGAAATAATATTAGAAAATAAAGAATAAACTTATAAGTAGTTAGTAATAATTAAAAGGGGTACTATAAAAAATAGTTAAAAAATAATATTATATAAAAAGCATAAAAATAAAGTACCTTATACTTTAAAAAATTTATAAAAAGTAATAACTATTTTAGAAATTTAACCTCTAGTGTATAAAACTTTTAGAATTATAATAATAACTATTTAACAGCAGCTAAATAAAAATGCATGTTAAATCTATAAAGTAAACTAATATTTAAATAAAAATTATAAAATTCAGCATTAGAAAATCATGCTAAAAGAAGAGTTTTATAATTTAAAAAATTAGTTAAAGTAAGTAGTACTTTTACAGTATAATAGTTTTACAGAAAAAAAGTATTTTAGTTGTTATAGAAATTTAAAAAAAAAACTGAATGTTTTTAAAAATTAAAGAAAAAAACTAACTTAAAAAAAGAAAACTAAGCTAGATAGTAAAGATAGTAAATATAATAAAATAAAAATATTTTTACCTATTATATAAATTAAAAATACTATTATCTTTTAATAGTTAAAAAATTAGAAATATTAAATTTATAAGTTAGTTAACTATGTAGGAAAAGCATGTATGTAAGTAATATATTTATTTTAAATAAAGAAATTAAAAAAACAGAAAGCATGTAAAACAGTAGTAAGAAAATAAAAACCTAATAAATAAATTCTAGAAACTCTAAACACTATAGTTAGCATAAAAAATAAAGATAATTAATAAGACTATTATTTATTTATTTATTATTTTTATGTTAATTTAGGCAGTGGTATGCCATGCAGACCTTTTATAAACTTAATTATATAAAAAAAAATCTATTATAGGGCATATAGTCTCTGCTTTTAAGAAAAACAATTTCTATTTCTTTTGTTTATTATATATAGCCTATTTCCTTGCTGTCTGTAGTATCTTTTACGGAGTAAAAAAGTCTATAATTCTAACTATAATATCTTACCTGCCTGTTATAGGCACTTTTCTATCTATCTTTTACTTTATAGAGTAGTTCTATAGCTAAAAAGAACTATAGTAGAATATTTATTTATATAAGCTAATATAAAAGCTTAGCTATAGTCTCTACTAACTTTATAAAATGCTAGAAATTAATTTTACTGGATTTTATATCTCATAAAGCTGTTCTTGTATCTGTAAACTGAAGGTAATATAAAATAATATATTTTACTATCTCTCATTTACGGCTATAGATGTATGTAGTAGTAGGAAAATTTTTTAGCTAGACTTTTACAAAAAACACTATAAGTCTAATTTATTTTATATAAATCTAGATAATAATTAAGCTTTCTACTTTATGGAGGTTTATATAGATTTTAAGAACTTCTTTTTCTAGAGCCTATTAATATACTAGGCTCTAGTTATATTTTTAAATAGTCTACTCTTACTACTATTTACGTATTATAGTAGTTTATAGTTTAATTAGTATATTTTCTATATCTGCTCCTGTTTATTCCTAGTCTTTAATAAATTTATATATGTTTATAAACTATTTTAAAGCTTAATTTATACACTTTTCCCCTATTATACGTAAGTAGATAAGGCTTTACTATTTTTAAATTCTATCTTAGATTTTTATATAAGCCTGTGTGATTTTTTGTTTTATATCTAAAACCTTTATACAGTATCTATAACTAGCGATTTTTATATTAAGAATAACCTAAAACAGAAAGGTAAAAGTCTTTATTTTAAGTACTACTATTAGTATAGCTTAGTATACTCTAGTAATTATTTATAAGTATTCTATTTAGAATTTATAAAGTTAGCTTAGATAGCTATTAATCTTTTTAAACTTATTTTAGCTAGATTAGTGTTAGATTATAGTATTAAAAATAAGCGTTAGGAGTATTACAGCACTATAAATCTATCTTACTCATAAAAAAATAGCTCTCTATATTAATATAGTAAGATAATAAAAAGCTTGCTACTATTTTTCTATCTTTTAAAAAAATTTTTAAATATGTATATTCTAGTAGAGGGCTGGGTTAAGCTAGATACTAAGAATTTAAATCTCTTTTATAAGTTCTTTCTTAATACTGTTAATGTTTACAAAGGCTATTATATTAATACATTTTAAGTTTTATAATAGGTATATAAGTTTATACTTTTTTAGTATAAAGACTACTTTATAGTAGGCTATTTAGCTAATATAATAGTTATAAATATACTTAAAAGTACAGCAGTTAACTTCTATTAAGAGACTATATATAAAAAATATAGTGTTATTAATAAAACTACTAATATATATATTTTTATAGATATTACCGCAAGCCTTATAGAGCTTTATAATATAGAATAAAAAAAATTAGTAAAAGAGAGAAGCCTTATAGAATCTTAGCTAGCACATTAAAAAACTCTATTTTATAATCTAAAAGAATAATTATTATTTTTTAGTTTATTATAAATGCTTTAATCTAGTAGATAAGTTATTATAAGATCTTTTTTACCTATAAGACGTGTATAAGTTTTTTATAACCTATTTTATTAAATACTTTAGAGATATTAAGTGCTAAAAGAGTCACAATAAAGCCCTTTTCTCTCTAAATAGTATAGACTTAGTTTATAAGAAAATTAAGGACTGTATTTATAAACCTATACTATCTTATACCTATTTACTAGACTAGAAGTATGTTGTATTACTTTACTAGTTATCTTAACTACTCTACTATAATTATCTCTATAACTTTTATAATAGTGTTTAGGAGCGTGATAGGCTGCTATATTTTAAAAACTAAGTAATTATTTTTCTTAGGCTTCCGCAGAGCCACCGTACGAGTAATTTTAAATATTTATAGATAGTATACTAGGTTCTAGTATGTCTAGATAATTTCTATTATAGCTATATAAAAGAAAAAGCTTATAGCTTTTAAAAAGCTATTTAGAATATTATTATAGCCTAGTATACTAAATACCTACTACTTAGCTATTACTTTTCTAATAGTTTTTAGAGTAATTTCTAGGAGCTGTTTCACTTATAAAGAGTATATAAATTCTATAATATCTAAAAAATCTATATTTAGCTCTGCTGGGAAAAACTGCTTTTATAAAATATCTATTTCTCTTTATAGCTCTAGGCCGTCCTGTTTAGGTTTATAATAAAAAAAGAATAAAGAGTTTAAAAGAAATATAGCTATAGTTTTTTGTTTACGCTACTAACTTTTAAATACTATCTCTTTTAACTACTGCTTTATAAATTTAATCTTAAAAATACTATCTTTTAGTATTATAAATAGTTCTTTTCTTTATTTATACTAGCTTATAAAGTATTTCTGTAGATTTACGGCGTTTTTAGGCTATTCTTTACTACTTTACTATCTCTATAATTTCTTAAGTCTACTATAAACAGCTAAAATCTAGTTTTACTTTCTATAATAATATAGTATACTAGACAAGATTAACTAGAAAGGCCTAGAGGTATTTTATATATTAATTAATTACTTCTAAAGTGCTAAGGTCTTCCTATAGGCTGAAAAAGTATTATATACTACTAGAAATCTCTTTAATATCTATTTTTCTCTAGTTATAGGCTTTTGTTGACTAGCTTAGAGGTTTATAACAGCCTATAACTTTAAAAAGAAATAAGATAGATAAGTAGTCTAATTTATAGTAAAGGTTTTTATTAATACTATATTTAATAAACTTTCCTTAAATACCTAGGGTAGTAAAAGTAAGATTAATTATATTAATAAGATTTTATACAGACCACGTAATAGTTTTTAGCAGAGTTAAGAGATTAAAGTTTATATTTATAGTAATTTAAATAAAGTTATTTATTATTTTATACTATATTAGGCATCTTGTGCCGCTCTATAGTAGGTAGTATAAATTAAAGTTTTCTAAAAAAAAAATATTCACCAGGCTCTGTAAGTTACTCTTAAAGGTTAAAAATAAAAAACTTTAAGTTACACTAGTTTTTACTAAAGGGCTCTAAGTAAATATTATGAATATAAAATATTTACTCTTTAATATAGACTATAAGAGTGGAGGAATCTGGCCTATAGTATTTTATTAACTATATATCTAGTAAAAATTATTTACTAACAAGAAAGCAGGCTCTACTATAAAAAAATAGAAAATATACTAGCTAGAATAAGTACTTTATAAGGTAGTAGGTAGTATATATACGTTTATTTTATTATAGCTCCTAAATAGTAATAATATTTTACTAATTTTTAGAGTTATAAACTAGTAGGACTATGATTTTATTTTTGCTTTTTTACACATTATATTAGGTAATACATAGCGTATTTATTAAGAGGGGTTTATAAAAAGGAATTTAGTAATATTTTAATTACCTAGGCTTTTTATAGGCCTATTTAGGGGTTACTTAAAATCTTATCTTTTTAAAAATAGTATTAATAGGCCTACTTCTACCCTACTTTGCTTTCTATTATTTTAAAAGAGTATAATTTTAATGCTTTTTATATTTTTTTTATTTTAGTTCTACTTAGTTAGCTATTATAAATAGTTTACTAAGTAATTATAAACAAACATAATAAATCTTTAGGCTATAATAATAAATTTTTAAAGTTTATTTATATAGGCTTACTTAGCTCTTTCTACTTTTTTCTGCTATAAATTATAGGCTACTACCTATACTAGGTAGTTTTTTTTATAATTTATATAATAAGCTTTATCCTTCTAGTTATGGAGGCTATATTTATAGTTTAAGTATTCTAAGCTTATATAAAATCTATATTTCTTTACTGCCTTATAAAATCCAGTAGTGTGGCTATATTTTTAGTAGTTAAAGTATTAAATTATTCTACAGTCTCTGTAGTAAAATTCGCATGAAAATAGTTTACTATAAAAAAGTAGACCTTTATTTATTAAGAAGTTAGCTTATTCCAGGCTAGTAAGGTTAATAATTAGAAAAAAAATAGTTTTTTACTTTTAAATTACTTTTATATGCTATTTTACTTTAAGAATTTTAATTTAGTCCTAAATATATTAGTTCTGGCTATAGAGTTCCTAGATAATTGTTTTTTAGTTTAAATAGTTAATTACAGATAGCTAGAGGCTATATATGATAATTGTAAATTTTTTATAAATAAGTTTTACCTCTATATAGATTTTATAAAGCTAGTTATGGTTTTTCTCTAGCTATTTTTTTCCTATTTTAGTATCTATAGTTAGTATAAGATTTTTACTAAAGAATTTATAATTTATAAAGACTTTATCTACTACGCCTAGTCCTCTCTGCATGTTTATAGCTTAGATAATTTTAATTATAGGTTTTTCGTAGTCTTATACAGAGATAGCAGTTTAGAAAATAATAACTTTATAATATAAGTAAGTTAAAATAGCTCTATATATAAATATAATAATAGCTAAAATAGTATTATTAGTTACTATAATAGGATAGAAGAGAGGGCTATAGCTTATTTTTAAAGTTATAATCTAAAAAATAAAAGCATAAAAATAGTTTTTAATAGTAGAGAGATATTTCTAAATACTTTTATAATCTTTAGCTAGATTAGAATATAATTAGAGAAAGACTATATAAAGTTACTATTATATCTTACAGACTAAAACAGTACTGTAGCTAGAAATAAAACCGTTAATTTAATTAGTTTCTTCCTATAAACTAGCTATATAGTTACTAGGTGTTGTTTATAATAATATAAATTAAGTTTATAGCTCTAGAGCTAGTTCCTAGAGGTCTAATAGCTAATCTCTATACTATAATAATATTATCACGACTCCATAAAGCGTCTAGGCTGAGTTTTTTAAGGTATATTTAATAATAAGAAGCTAATTTACGCGTTTATTTCTCATAATAATTAAAAATTCAATAAATAAGACTATTAATATAAATAGTAATATTAAAAGAAATATGCACTTAAATGTAGATATTATAAGAAAAAAAAATATTAATATTAAAACAACCTATAGCATATACTACTCTTTTATAAGAAATATTTCCTAGAATAGAAATATTTAATACATAGAAACAAGGCAAGAAAAAAGTATAGTAAATTATTATATTTAGTATACTATTATAACTATTACCTTATACACATTAAGAAGAAGTATTTTAATTTAAATAAAAAAAGTTAAAAGTATAGTGTTGCCATAAAATCAACCTCCTGCCGGTCGGACATACAATCCGCCGGCTTGGCATTTGTCTGCTGTATATAGCCTTTTCTTGCCCTCTAGATTTCAGGTCTTCAATGCAATCTAATTCAGTCTCTCAATCTCAACAAGCTCTCCCACTGCTAACATATAGTGTACATAATTCTATATTAAAAAGCTAAATAACTATTAGTAAAAAGCTTAAGCTAGTAATATAACTATTAAAACTCTTAAATTATAATAAGTATAATAAGAACTATATTTTTATTTTAATATAAGAGTAAATAAAAAAATCTTTAAAAGTACTAGTAAATAGTAGAATAGTGTAATAGTATTATTTATTTAGTTTATTATAAATTACATAATATTATAACTAGCTTATACTTAAGCTATATACTACTTTATTTAAAAATAATTTTTTTTAGTATCTTTTCTCTTTCTATTTTAGTATAGCTAAAATAGAGTTAACTTATTTTATTAACTTATATTTATACTATAACATTTAAAGACTAAAACCTATTATTATATTATACTAAAATTTATTTAACTTAGCTAGATAATAGTAATATAATATTAAGATTAATGTTATGAGTTGCCTTAACTTAATAGTACGTTTCGCGTTAGTAACTCTACCCTAACTGAGTACTTAATAAGTTCTTAGCCCTTTCCGTATCTGGAATAGATAGCCTTAGGTTTAACAGAATAGAGTTTAGACTTATCGCAAGGTAGGAGGAGGGTATATAATAGATTTAACAAAATAGTGTCAAACTATTTCACTCAAGTTTAAGTCTTAACTTAGAGAGAAGATCTTGATTTTAGAGTAACTACAAAGAATCTAAAATATCCCTGAGTTGTTTTATGTCTTATATTTATAGGAAATCCCTCATACGTATATTGTATCCTTATTGGTAGTATGTTAGATACTGTCTAAAGAGATAGAAATGTCTGAAGTCTCTAGCTTCTCTATCTTTTCTATCTGCTAAGCCTTAGCCTGGTCACGTGCGTGACTGCTCCTAATCTTGTGGCATAATTCTATATTTCTGTCCTCACTTCTTGGCCTGTATCTTAGCCTATGCCAATGCATCTCATACCCGCTTATAGTTCTTCTTTTCTAACTTAAATATACGTTTTTATTCTAGAGCTTTATTAGCTGTTGTCGCTAGTTCCCTTAGCTCTTTAGGTGTAGCTGTCTTGTTATTACTGTCTGTAATACTATCCCCCTCTTTTAAGTCTTTATTCTAGAAGATAGTTTCTCTCTGCTATAAGCAGTATAAAGGCAGCAGGTTCTCTACTTTATGTTCTAGATTATAAGACTTTTAACTTTTTTTCTTTTCTACCCAGCTCTCTAACGATGACACGTCCTGAGTTATTTCTAATATATTCTTACTATTTAGCTTCTTAGATCTGTGCCGTACCCCGTTACATGCTGACATCTTACTTAAACTATTCCTACTAAAGTAATAATTACCTAGTGAATTTAAGTTCCGGCCGTTATTCAGCTTGTAATAATCATAACACAAAATATAATCTAATTATTTTGTAACTAGAGTGGGATCATATTAATCGTGATAAGAAAAAACTTTATTACTAGCTTAAAAAAGTCTAGAATAAGACCATTAAGACCTATTGCTATCTGCTTTTAGCTAATTAAAAGACTTAAGCCTAAAAGCACCATCTCCGCCATAAGCTTGTATAGATTAATTCTAAAAAGAAAGAGATATTTAATTAAGAGATAGCCTCAATCCATAAAGTCCAAGCTCTTAAGAAGGAAGAAGCCTATTTTTAAGGTTAAGAACTTTATATACTATAACCTGCAGTGTCTGGCGCCGCTTCGCCTTCCTTCTCTAGTTTTAAATAAAATATTCTGTATTCTCTTTATGCTTTGGACTTAGCTCTAGAGTAAGCCTTTACTACTTCTTCTAGTAATACTAGTTAATTAGCTTTAAATTATTTTTTAAGTTTCTAATTAGCTTCTAAGTGTTGTTCTTAAGTCTGTATTCCTTCTATCTAACTAAGTACTTCCACTAATACCTAAACTATTTATAGTCTAAAATCTGCTGGACTTTATACTCGGTAGTGTCTTCCTTAAGTTTAAGTTTTATTTATAACCTAGCATCCCGTAGTGCTGGTTCTAGTTTAAAGATATAAAAAACTAGATAAATTCTTATATCCTTAGGTAATTATAGTTCGTAATTTATAGGTTTTATTTATTATTTAACCTTAAATGGTCCTAATTTAACGTGATCTAATTTTCGTGATAGTTGCTTTATTTCTAAATTTTCCTTTTTTAAGAAAACCTTATTTCCTTTCTTAAAGATTAGTCCCTTAACTTTAGCTTTATCTTTAATTTACTTACTAAGATTACCTTTGTGGGTAATTTTCTATGTAATTTCTTTATATAGTATTTATAAGTCTTTGACTTTTCTTCTTATAAACTTTAATACTTTGTCTAATATTTGCGGTTCTCGATAAGCTGTAGGCTCATAACTATAGTTCATATAAAATAGTAATTTTCCTATTGTTAATGACTTTATAGAGTTATATACAAATTTAGCTATCAGTAGTAGATTAATCTAATTATCTTATAATTTATTAACATATATTTGTAGGTATTATTCTAATGTTTAATTTATCCATTCTATTTATTTATCTGTTTATAGGTAAAATATTATTAAGAGATAGTACTTAGCCCCTAGTCATCCTATAAACATTCTCTAGAATATTAATATAAATAACTTGTCCTGGTTTGTAATAAATTCTCGTGGTATCTTATATCGTGTAATTAGTATTTTAATTAGTAATAACGCTAGTTTATCTGCTTTTATTTCCGTATAAGTTAGTTTAAAGTAAGCGTACTTTATTAGTCTGTTAATAATAATCAGTATCATGTCATACTATTAACCTGTTAAGGTAATAATTATTAGTATTCCCATAATAAAGTCTATTATAACTGATTTCTATAGTCTATTTAGTAAAGATATTAATTACATAAGTCCATACTCCTTATGCCTTAATGCTTTATTCTTTTTGTATTTAATGTATTCTAAAAGAATATTCCTAACCTTACTCTAAATTCCTGGAATCTAAAAGTGTCTGTTAATTTATTCTATAGTCTTCTTAACTCCCTAATATCTATACATTTTAGCTGAATGTTAGTCTTTAATTAGCTTTATTTACAATTTATCTAGTATATAAATTATTTCTTAGTCTAAATTCTAAAGTAGTTGTCTATTGTTGAATTTCCTTATTTATTTTTCCTAGGTATTTTCGATAATGACTACTGATTTAACATCTATTTATAAGCTTCCTAAGGATCCGTCTTATCTTTACTTAAGTATTATATTATGTATTTCTAGTATATTCTTTATATAGTCTGCTTATTAACTAAGTGTATCAGCCGCAGTGTTTTCTTTTCCTAATTTATAAAGTATTCAGAAATTAAAAGTTAATAGTATCTTCTATCATCTGACTTGTTATTGATTTAACTTCTTTATTATTATAAATGCCGTTAGATTCTTGTAATTTGAATATATAACAATCTGTTACTTAGCTCCTTTTAAGTAATATTTCTATTTCTTAAATACTTAAACTATTACTAATAGTTTCTTATTATAAATATCATAGTTTAACTTAGCAGTTATAAGTTTGTGAGATAAGAAGTCTACTAGGTGCTTCCATTTATTATTCTGTATTTATAAAAGAATAGCTTCTATAGCTTTATCTAATACATCTGTATATATCTCCGCTTAAAGTCCTAAATTAAACATTTTTAATATTAGTGGTTCCTTGAATTTCTCTTTTAACCTTTTAAAGGATTTGTTTTCTTTTTCTATCTACTTGAATTATTGATCTTTCTTAAGTAATTCTATTAAGGGTGTTGTAATTCTTAAGTAGCCCTTAATAAATTGCCTACAAAATTCCGTAAATTTAAGAAAAGAATAAACTTCTTTTACATTTATTAGTGTTAGCTATGATAGAATATTCTTAGCTTTATCCAAGTTAACTACTATCCTACTTTTAGATATAATGTATTCTAGAAACTTAACTTCCTTCCTGTAGAACACATATTTTCTTTTTTAAATATATAAATTATGTTTCTTAAGCTTCTGTAATACTTTCTTAGTATACTTAATATATTCATCTAGCATCCCGTTTGTGTATACTAAGATATTATTAAGGTATACTAGTACAAAGACATCTAGATATTCCCTTAGAATATAGTTGATAATGGCTTAGAATGTTACTAGTGTATTAGTAAGTCCTATAAGCATAATTATATATTCATATAATCTATAGCTTATTTTAAAAGTTGTTAGCCATTCATGCCCTTTAGTTATTCATATTTAATAGTATCTATTCTTAATATTAAACAGACTAAACTATTTAGCTCCTCTAAGTTTATATATAAGTTCTAATATTAAAGGTATTAGATAGTAATTTTTAACTGTTACTTTATTTAATTATTAATAGTCTACGCAGAGTTATAGTTTTCCGTTTTTCTTTAATATAAATAGTGCTAGTAATGTAACTTCGCTTTTACTTTCTTATAGATATTCTTTTTTAATGTTATTATTCAGATATTATCGTAACTCTTCTTATTATTTAATGGATATTTAATATAATGGTACTGGTTTTGGTTTTTCTTCTTTCTTAAGTATAATCTTACAGTCCTAATTCTTATATTCTGGTATTTAGTTTTCTTATTCTTCTGTAAACTATTTTCTGAATTCCTTTTAGTATTCGTTCAGTATAATAAACGTGGTATTATAAAGAGTTACTTTCTTTATCCATATTATAGCTTTTATTTACCTATAGTAGTTCTTCCTAATTCCTATAAACTTTATTCTCTAATTAATTAGTAAATTCTATTATGCTAGCTAGTTCTATCCTAGTATAAAATCCTTACTACCTAAATCTATAATCTTAATGCGGTAGTTATTTGTGTAATTTACTACTTTAATAGTTACATTCTCCATCTCAAGATTAATCAGATCTTTTTTGAATATTACTAGATTATTATCTATGCGTACTACTTTTACAGGTTCTTCTAAAACTCTAGTTAAAATATAGTATCTTTATATTTACTTATTTAATATAAGTATTTTACTAGCCCCGCTATCTATAAGCGCTTGTATTTAAAAGCTATTAATATATACGTCCACGTATAGCTTATTTTCGTGTTTTTATTTAAGTTATGTGTAGTTAAGTGCTACTTCCTGTGTTTTAATCTTAAATTAATTCTCTAGCAGTATAGTTATTACTTACTAGCCTTTTAGTTTTTTATTAGTTATTAATTTCTGAATAGTAGTTCTTTTTTAGGTCCGTGAATAGAGCATTACTAGAGTTAATATTATTCTTATAATAGTATTTTATACTTTTTTCTTATTTCTTCTCCGTGATTTTAGCACTTCCATCCTAAAAAACATTCCTTTATTATTAATTTAGTATGTAATTCTGTGGCTAACTATTTATCTTAGTAGTATTTAGCTTAGTAATATTAGCATTCTAGTTAGCACTTATCCTAGTCTAACTGTTTATATTTCTCTGTCTTTAGGTCTTAAAGTTTTTCTTCTGAATCCATATAGATCAGCTCTTGTTAAGTGTGGAGTTCTTATTTCTAAGCTATTTATTTTAATACTTTTCTTATCTTTAGTTTCTTAACTTTTATAGTGTGAGCTGCCCATTTGCAGTATTACCTAGTATATATTTTTTCTTTATATATCCAGCATTTCT
Organism: Zopfia rhizophila CBS 207.26; assembly: GCA_010093925.1. Lineage (NCBI taxonomy): Eukaryota > Fungi > Ascomycota > Dothideomycetes > Zopfiaceae > Zopfia > Zopfia rhizophila. Next base: position 9,960 of record ML994752.1, on the reverse strand, counting down.
CTTATATAGATCTCTTGGTGGTATTATTATTCTGTATTTATAGTACTAGTAAGGTGAGTTTCTTATCAGATTTCTTATTCTAATTCTATTCTAGTTTAAGGTATTCTACAGGGTGGTAGTAAGTTATATAGCCTATAAGTAGTATTAGTTCTTATCTATAAATCTTATTTATCTATATAGTTAACTTCTGCCTACTAAGTTCTTTATATTACTTATTACTAGCTGCCTGTAATGTTTATCAGCACTTATACATCCCATCTTCTAAAGTAATCTCCTAGTATTTAGTAATATAATATTCTTTTATGTAGTATTCTGATCTATAGATCTAGCAATATCCCTAGCTTACTCACTATTAGATTATAGTAGATATTAATTTCTTATCTTCTATAGTCTCTAGATCCTGTTACTATCTGAATTTCTAGTCTTCTGCTTTAAAGGGTCCTCCCTTTTATTAAATTATCTTATAGAATTAATTAGCTTCTTTTAAGGAGTTAACTTAGTATTATTTAATAGCAGCTCTTTATATAATAGCAATTATATTACTAGCTAGCGTTACTAGATAATTCTTAACCTGCTAATATAATATTTTATATTCTTATTTAAGATATATATAGCTCCCATAAATCCAGCATCATTTCTTCTAAATTCTTTATATTATGGTTTCTATTATTATCTGGTTCTTAGCTGGTTCTACTTAGATTATAGCAATCTTAACCTCTATTAGTACCCTAGTCTAGATATAAGTTTTTCTAATATCTACTACTTATTACTTATATTTTTTAATAAAGTGTTTTTACTTTCCGTATTTAAAATATACCTTACGCGTATATTGGTCCATTCATTCCTTAATACGTTTATCTTATTTTCTTTTATTAATCTATGCGTTCTTAACTAATACGTGATTAATTTCTATTATATTATAAATTTAAGTATTCTTTCTATTCTTTTATAGTATATGGATTACTGGCCTAGCATTGTTTTTCTTTTCCTATTCTCTCTAGTACTAATAGTTGTTAATAGTTACTACTTATTTAATAATTTCTAAAAGTATACTAAGTTACTTTCCTTATAAAATTTTATTTTTAATCTTATTCTTTAGTCCTATATAGTACATCATAACTAATGGTTAGTCTGCTTAATTAAGTCGTAATTAAATTTACTTAAACTCTACTATATAGTTAGCTACTAATATTTATTACTTAAGTTTTTAGAGTTTTTAGATTACCTTTATTTTCTTATTAATCTTACTAAAGACTACAATTAATTCCTTCTTAAAGCTCTTATAATTTTCGAAGGTTCTTTTAATATTATTATTACAGTTTATAAGTCCTGCTAATCCTTAGTTAAGATCTCTTTTTACCAGGTAGTTCTTTATAAGCGGTTTAAACTATTTTATAGCCCTTTCTATTATATTCATACTAGCTACCAGAATTCGATCTTGGTCGGTCGCGAATAAAGCTTAATTAAACTAATAGTATAGATCTATTACGGCCATAAACGTCTTAAGGTCATCCTAATTTCTATTAAATTTAAAGAGTAGTTAGATCTTTATAATCCTTTCTCTCTTATTCTTTACTACTTTAACTTGTTACTATATGCTGATTATGGCATCACGTAACTTTATAATAGCTATTTTTTATTCCTAGATAATCTATTATGTGCTCTTAGTTCCTTCTAATATACTTCTAGTAGTAAATAAAAGTTCTGCTATAACTTCTTCTTTACTACTACTTTCTTCTAACAAGTAGAGTTCTTATTCGTTCTTGTAATAAATTATTATAAACTATAATTAGAAATTTGTTATTAGAATCAATCTAACGTCCTCTCCTACGCTTTAAAAGGGTAGTTATAATGTTATAAGTTATCTTAACTTAATAGTATGTTTTATGTTAGTAACTTTGCCCTAACTGAGTACTTAATAAGTTCTTAGCTCTTTCCGTATTTAGAACAGATAGCCTTAGGTTTAACAGGATAGAGTTTAGACTTATTACAAGATAGAAAGAGAGTGTATAATAGATTTAATAAAATAGTGTTAAACTATTTCACTCAAGTTCAAGTCTTAACTTAGAGAGAAGATCTTGATTTTAGAGTAACTATAAAGAATTCAAAATATCCCTAAGTTGTTTTATGTCTCATATTTATAGAAAATCCCTTATACGTACATTATATTCTTATTGGCAGTATATTAGATACTATCTAAAGAGATAGAAATATCTGAAGTCTTTGGTTTCTCTATCTCTTCTATCTACTAAGCTTTAGCCTAGTCACGTGCGTGACTGCTCCTAATCTTATAGCATAGTTCCATATTTCTATTCTTACTTCTTAGCCTGTACTTTAGCCTGTGCTAATGCATCTCATATCTGCTTATAGTTCTTCTTTTTTAACTTAAATATACGTTTCTATTTTAGAGCTTTATTAGCTATTATTGCTAGTTCTCTTAGCTCTTTAAATACAGCTACCTCATTATTACCGTCCGTAATAATTAAACTATATAATTAATTTAAGCATTTAATTTATTCATAATTATATCTAGAGAATTAATTATATGATTATGCTAAGTTGTTAGTTTATTAACTATATAATTTCTACTAGAAAACTTTATAGTAGTAGGTAATTAAAACTTTAAGTAATAGTTTATATAAGCTTTACATAATAGGCCTTAAGAGTAATTTAGTAAGTAATTAAAAAACCTATAATAATAAGTAATATATTTATTAAATTAAAAGAGAATTTTAAAAGCTTTAGTAAATTCTTTTTTTTTATTATCTTTTTTTTATTAAAAAACTAGTTAATTACTTTACTTTACTAGAGGCTAGAAGCTTTATATATATATAAAAATAAATAAATTAAGACTATAAAAGAGCTCTCTATACTAGAAATAAAAATTAATTTTAAGATAATAACTACTCGTAATAACTATATATTTATTCTTAAGTTACTTAGGTGTACTGCTATATACTATTTTAATAATATAATTAAAAAAGACTATATTATTAAAAAGCTTTATATTTAAATATAATATAATAAGAAATATTTTATAACTACTACTAAAAATACTACTTAAAGAACTAATATTTATAAGTTTTAGAAAATAGAGATTACACTTTTTACTCTAATAATTCTTAATTAAGTAATAATTACTAATAAACTAGAGTATACTTATTTTAAAGTATTTATATATTATAATTATATTAATGTACTCAAAAAGGTACTTGATATAGCTAAGACTAAGTTTAATAAAACTAGAAATAAGCTTACTAAGCTTTATTAGCTACTAAATAACATATTTAAGTATATAACTAATTAAGAGAATAAAATTAACATACTAAGAGTATAAATAAAAAAACTTATATATAATATATACTTCTTTCTTTTTATAAAAGCTAGTTTAGTGTTATTATTAATATTAATAAAGAAAATACGCTTTATAGTTTTATTATAAACTTTTTAAAACTAAGCTAGCTATATTAATATAGAACCTAATAATAGTTCTAATATAAAAGATTTTAGTAATTAAATTTTTAAGTATTATCTTATTTACCCGTTACTTTACTAGCTATGTTTATTATAAATAGCTATTAAAATAATAACTACTTAGTATAATTTCCTAATTTATTAAACTTAAAAATAGTAAGAACGTTATCTTTAATTAATAGAAAAATATTCTAGAGAATAAGATATATACTAAAACTAGTTTATTAAAGTTAGTAAGTAAGCTACTTAAAAAAACATTATCTCTTATATATATATATATATAGAAAGTTCTGCTAATTAATATCTCTTAATATTTATATATATAATAAAAAAGAGTAAGTAGCTAGTTAGTTACTAATATATAATAAATTATTTAAAAAAAACATATAATAATTTATATAAGAGATTTAATATTTATAATAATTTCTAGAAACTTTACTTTAGAAACTCTACTAATTTTATTATATTTTAAAATAACTTCTTTTACCTAGCTTAAAAACGTAGTTTATTTATAAACTAATAAGTAAAAGAATCTTATAAAAAGCTTCTAAATACTCTATATACATATAGGCATCTATTAATAATAGTATTATAATTAGTATAATAAGTATATAAACTTAGTTTAAATTTTTATTAAAAAGCTAGCTTTTAGCACTAGAAAAGCTACTAAGTAGATTAATAAAAAAACTAAAAGAATTTAGCTACTACTAATTTAGTAGTTTTACTTAAAAGCTAAATATTTAATTTATATAGTAACTACTATTATTCTATTAATACCTATTTTTAAGCTAGCTAATTATTTATTATAAAACAGGCTATAGCTTCTACGTACTTAAGGTCTTTATATAATAGTATATTATATAGCCTTTATTACTATACTATAAAAAATAATATATAGATCTCTTTAATATAGTAAGTATGTATATAGACTATGTTAAATACTTTAATAGTTTATAAAATTATATAGTAACTTACTTATATAATTATTTTAATAGTGTAAAAATATAATAAGTAATAGTTTAACTAATTTATTACATAACAATTCTAGAGTGTTGCTTTAAAATAAGAAAATAAGTATAAAAAAAAAACTATTTAAAAGCTAAAGAGAATACCTTTTATATAATAAATTCTTTACTTATTATTTTACTAATACTTAGAATTACTATAGCTATTTAGTTTTTATTATACTTAATTATTTATATTATACTTATAACTGTATACATAAGACGTTATGTTTTTTTTACTACTAGTTTTATTAATTATCTTAATAGTATTAGCTAAAAGTTCTGTCTTTTATTTAGTTTTATAAAGCATTTACTCTGCTTTTATTTTAGTTTCATATTTCCGTACATACTTTTTTACTAATATTTAGTAATTTTTTTTTAATTAGTTTATTATCTTCTAATTATAATTATTACCTGTAGTAAATTCTTACTTATTACTAACTATAATACTTACTTTCTTTTTAGACTTTTAGCTTAAAAGTTTTTTTTATTTTAGACTTTAAGTATAAAAAAAGCTAGTTCCTTTAGTAGTATTATACGTACTTTTAGAACCCCTTTTTTTCATTTCTAATAATACTTAAGGTTAAATTATCAACTATTTGTAATTACTATCTTATAAAGTTAATTTAGAATTATAATTATTTTATGCTAACTTTGTATAATTTATGTAAAAAAAAAAAATGTTTTTATTATCTTATAGATTTCTTATTTAGCTGTTATTTTAAGTGTATTAAATACTTACAAAAATATAATCTAGTAGTTTCTGTTTAAAAGTTTAATAAAAATTTTACTAAAAAGCGTCTTTTTTAAAAGTAATTAAAATAAACTTAGAACCTTAAGCTTAAGACTAGATTTTATTAGTAATAACTATATAAGTAGCTTATTTTAGTTTATAATTATAAGTATAAGCTATTTACTTATAAGCTTACCTTAATTAAGAAAATACGGAATCTAGAAAAGAAAAAAAAAGATTTTTAAATTATTATAATTTGTAACATCTTTATTTATTACTTTTACTAATCTTTTTTTATTAATTTTCTTTTATTAGAAAGCTATATAGACTTTTATCTAAAATTTAGTATTACTAAATTTTTTAAGTAAAACTAGTTAATTATCTTAGAATATTACTTTAAGTTTTTAATAAATTTCTAGGTATTTTCCTTTAGTCTATAGTTTTTTTATTTAACTAGATATTTCTATTAATATTTGAATTATTATAGTCTTTAGATTTTTTTGACTTTATACTTAGTTAGTATAGTTTTATATTTATGTTTATTACTATTTATACGTCTAGTAGTACTAGTTTAAGCAATAATATATAAACTACTAAATAAATTTTCATATTTTATAGTACTTTTAATTTATAGTTAACTAGTTTAATAACTTTATTAATCTTGAATAGTTTAATTTAAATATAATCTAGTTTTTTTCTTAGTTGTTTAGTTTTTAAATTTTTATATAATAAAAAAACTTTATTCTCTTTTTTAAAAGTTAATTTTCTAATTTTTAACTTATTAGCACTTTTTGCAAATAGTAAGTTTCTTAAGATAATAATTTTATTAAAATTATTATATAGATTCTATAGCTATTTTATTTTATTTTAAACTTAATAAGATTTGCTTTTTAATTTATATAGTTTTTTATAAGTTAACAGCTCATACCTGTAATTAGTATAGAATAGTAATATATTAGTTATTAATAATCTTACACTATTATAAGCAAACTATGCTAAAAGTAATAACTTAACTTAATTTTCTTAAAAGTAGTTAATATATTTTTTTTAAATATTATTTTAGAGTCGAATTTGTGTGCTTTATTAACCTATTTATTTAAAAATAAAAACTTATTAAAAGCTTATTTTTAACTCTAATCTAACTAACAAGATTTTTTAAAAATGTAATGTAAATAATTTATTCTAATTAATAATAAACTCCTTAAATAGTTTATGTTTTAAAACTACTATTTTTAAAATTATATTATATTCTATAAGTGAGCTGCGCACCCAAGCGAGCTGCGCATCTTAGAATTCACCAAAATATCGAAATTTTCCACCTTAATATCTCAACAACCACTTAATGATAAATTCTAAAAATTGAAATTTGAGCTTTCATATACACATTACAGCTTTCATGAGAGTTGCATAAACATTGGTTGAGTAGTTTCTGAGATATAGCGATTTAGGAGCCAAAACGAAGCCAAATCGCTATATCTCAGAAACTACTCAACCAATGTTTATGCAACTCTCATGAAAGCTGTAATGTGTATATGAAAGCTCAAATTTCAATTTTTAGAATTTATCATTAAGTGGTTGTTGAGATATTAAGGTGGAAAATTTCGATATTTTGGTGAATTCTAAGATGCGCAACTCGCTTGGGTGCGCAGCTCACTTATAGAATATAATACATATTAATTCTTTTACTAATAAATCTATAACTATTAGATTAAAATATACGTACTTAGTTAATTTATCTATAATAATAAGTACTACGTTATATTTTCTATTTATTACTAGTTTCTTAAATAATAATAATTTTATAATAAAGTTTATTAAAACTAACTACTATAGTTATTTTAGTACTTCTAATAGTTATAAAAGTTTATAAAGCTTATATTATGCTAGTTTATTTTTTTTATATTTTAAATAGACTTTAATTACTTTCTTTGCTTTATATTTTAACTTTTTAATATAGAAGTTTTAGGAAATTTAATTTATAGTTTTTTCTACTCTTTAATATCTATATATAATAACTCTGTAATTTTCTATAATTAATTTTTTATACAACTCTTTTAGCACATAAATAAGTTTATTTATATGTACGAAATTTAGTTTTAAGTCTCTAGTTTTTTATTACTTAAATTTCTGTATTTTTGTAGTTTACTAATTCTTAATTCTTATAACTATTATAATTCTTAGTTAATTATAACTTATAGATTTATTTAATTTTATTAATAATACTATACTTAGTATTAGTTTGTGTTGTTTTATTTAGTTTAGTTATTAACTACATACGTTTACTACTTAATTTTTTAATTCTATTTAGTAAAATATCTTGAAATTATAGATAACTAGTATTTCTAATTAATATATTTATCTTTAGTTTAATTTTTTTATAATAGTAAAGCTTATTAAGTTCTTATATTTTAATAAAACTTTTACTTAATATTTAGCTTTTTAAGGTAAATTTGCTATTTCTTAAATACTACTATTATTACTAATAGCTTTTTATTATAAATATTATAGTTTAACTTAGCTCTTATAAGTTTCTTTAAGAAATAGTTTATAAAATAAAAACGTTTATTACTGTATTATTAACTATAAATTACTTTTATTACGTAGTTAAATATATTTGTTTCTAGTATAATTAGTAATTTTAGGTTAAATATTTTTAATATTAGTATTTAAGTAAACTTGTTTTTAAGTTTTTTAAATACTTACTACTATTCCTACCTCTAACTAAATTTATTATTATTTTTAGTTAACTTTATTAGAAATATTATCATCTTTAAATACTTTTTTATGAACTTTTTATAAAATTTTGTAAATTCTAAAAAAAACTATATTTTTATTTACTGTTATTAGTGTTAGCTAGTTTTATATTTCTATTAACTTCTTTAGATTTACTAAAATTCCTTTTTTTAAAATATTAAATTCTAAAAACTCTATTCTTATAACGTGAAATTTACATTTTTCTAGCTAAATAAAAAGGTTATATTCTTAAAGTTTTTTTAAAACTTTCTTAATATGTACCTTATGCTCTTTAAGTATTTTACTTATATATACTAGTATATTATTTAAGTATACTATTATAAATATATTTAAGTATTTATAAAATATATAATTAATAACTACCTAAAAAGTTATTAGTATATTTATTAATTTAAACAGCATAATATAATATTTAAAGAGTTTATATTTTATTATAATAGTACTGTTTAATTAGCTTATTATAAATTATATAATATTATAACTAGTTATACTAGCTATAATTTAGTATAAAACTTAAAATATAACTAGCTCACGCTTAAGTTATATACTATTCTATTTAAAAACAAGCTTCTTTTATATCTTTTTTTTTTTTATCTTAGTATAGCTGAAATAGAGCTAACTTATTTTATTTATTTATATTTATACTACAATGCGTAAAGACTAAGCCTGTTATTATAATATACTAAAATCTTTTTAACTTAACTAGATAATAATAACATAATATTAAAATTAAGACGCGCGATTAATTTAAATATTTAATTTATTAATAACCATATCTAAAGAATCTATTACATAACTACGTTAAGTTATTAGTTTATTAACTATATAATTTCTATTAGAAAGCTCTATAGTAGTAAGTAATTAAAATCTTAAGTAATAGCCTATATAAGCTCTGTATAGCAGGCCTTAAGAGTAATTTAATAAATAACTAAAAAACCTATAGTAATAGATAATATACTTATTAGATTAAAAGAAAGCTATAAAAGCTTTAGTGAATACCTCTCTTTAGAACTATTTTCTTCTTACTAGAGAAACTAACCCTTATGAGTACTATTAGCTTATTTTCTTTATATTAAAGAATTAGCTAATTACTTTACCTTACTAGAAACTAAAATCTTTATATATATATAAGAATAAATAGATTAGAACCATAGGAAAGCTCTCCACGCTAGATATAAAAGTTAATTCTAAAATAATAACTACTAATAATAACTATATATTTATTTTTAAATTACTTAAGTGTACCGCCACGTATTATTCTAATAATATAATTAGAGAAAACTATACTATTAAGAAGCTCTATATCTAGGTATAATATAATAAGAAATTTTTTATAGCTATTATTAAAAGCCCTACTTAAAAAACTAATACCTATAAGTTTTAGGAGATAAAGGTTATGCTTTCTACTTTAATAACTTTTAATTAAGTAATAATTACTAGTAAGCTAGAGCATAGCTATTTTAAAATACTTATATATTATAACTATACTAATATATTAGAAAAAGCGCTTAATATAGCTGAAACTAAGTTTAATAAGGCTAGAGATAAGCTTACTAAGCTTTATTAGCTACTAAATAACACGCTTAAGCGTATAGCGGATTAAGAAAATAAAATTAAAATACTAAGAATATAAATAAAAAAACCCACGCATAATATATACTCCTTTCTTTTTATAAAGACTAGTTTAGTGTTATTATTAATATTAATAAAAAAGATATACTTTATAGCTCTATTATAAATCTCTTAAAATTAGACTAGTTATATAGCGATAGGACCTAACAATAGTTCTAATATAAAAAATCTTAGTAACTAAACTTTTTAAGTATTATCTTATATATTAGACACCTTACTAGTTATATTTATTATAGGTAGCTATTAAGAAAATAATTGCTTAGCCTTATTTCCTAATCTACTAATACTTAAAGACAGTAAGAATATTACCTTTAATTAATAAAGAGATATTCTAGAGAATAAGGTATACACTAACTAAAACTA